>JAPYZS010000087.1:0-242303 GCA_030522925.1 Trissolcus japonicus | reverse complement strand
AATCGATTAATTTTCAAAAGATATTCCTTTTTACATTCAGTTAATCAAATGAGGATCAAATAATGTCGAGCATTATGTTTTACGATATTGACAGTAAAAATTTACTATTTGTATTGGAAGCCTCACTCATAATCTTCGTCCAGTTGTTCTCTAAAATCATCGTCTGTCCTTGGCTTGCCTTCTTCAGAGAACGTAGATCTTCCATTCATGCGACTTTCTTTTACATCGCAATGTTCGCAGGATTTGAATCCTGTGTGTCCTTTGGTACATTTGACAAATGCCCTTGCCGGTGTATTACAGGAGAAACACTGTACTTGAACGTTGAAATGTCGAGTTCCAATAACGATCGTCTGAATGATCGTTCATTTCTTTTACGAAGTCATGTAAATAGAAAGTTAAATCTTTGGGCTTCCCAAATCCATAAAAAATAGCTACGACGAAGGACTCGAAAATATCGGGATCATAGAAATCCTGCTGGTAATAGTCCAAAAATTGTAAATACTACCATTATATAATGGTAGCCCGTCGATGTTGAACTGCAATAAGATTGTGTCCGACTGGAACACATCCGTGTCTATACACAGTTGAAGTCCCTCTCTAATAGTATAATAAACAAATTCGGAATTGTGACCATCTTCATCGACGAACGATTGAGGCTCGCGAACGTCTTTAACATTCAAAAACATAACAGCAGTTTTTGCTATTACACAGCAAAGAAGACGTCTGGAAGAAGCCGTTATCTCAAAATTTCCACAATTTACTGAGATGAGAGTTTTTTATCGTGCACTCAATAGCCCACTTCTTGATCTCATCTTTTTCGTCAAATTTTTTTTTATCAGGTTTACAGAAAGTGTCATAAAACACTTCATCATCGTTATCATTTTCATATTCATCCTCACATAATTTATCCGGAATGTAATAATTTTCTTCGCTCTCAGAATCTTAATCATCAGATTGTCTGAATGCTGATGACTGGTTGGCAGAATTTCCATGAAAATCACTTTCAACATCAAACTAGTCATCGATAAAGGATTCTTTAAAAAATTGTATTTCAAATTGTCATTTGGTGTATTGCATTCACGATTGTATACTTCATGTAACAATTATGCAAAGGTTTTTTTTTAAATAATTATATTGTTTTTATCATATTCTATAATTTTATATTTTTAATTACATATATTTATTTCTTTTCAGTCAGAGTCACTTGACAATTCATTTCAGAAAATGTGATATGTGAAATCTTATATATGAAATCGATAGTATCAATTAATAATAAAAAAGTAAGCAAGTTAATAAAAATATGACTCGTCATTTAATTTTTATAATTATTATACAATTATAATATCTATGAAAGCCTTTTAAGATTTCTAGCCGTATGAGTTTCCACATATGCAGTGATTCAAAACATCAACAACTGTTTTAATAAATGTACTACAGACGATTCAGATTTTAGAATACTAACTTTCTTATATGTATTAGGACGAAAAATAATTATTTTGACGAAAAATAACCTAACAAATGATAATTTTTTTGTCGAAAAAAAACGCGTCGGTAACTTTTCATGAGCGGTCATTTTTTAAGAAACAATTTTTTGTCGAATTACATACTATTATTATAATTTGCATAACATGAAAAATAAAAATAAGATACTATAATACAAAAAAAGATATAAATTTCAATAAATATTGAAAAAACGGGGTTCAGACGGGGCCAAGATTGGGCCGAGAATTGGCAGTAGCAGGGCGAGGCGTTGCATTCGTAACTGGGGCCAATATTGTTCACCAACATAGGCCTAATATTGGTAAACCTTGTTGGGGCCTTGGTGGGGCCAATCAGTTTCTGATGCATATATTATTTATATCCTGGTAGGCCAAGATGGGGCTCGGATTTAAATTTGGGCACGCCAAAATAAATTTTTATTAGGGTATCGGTAAAACGGTGTATGGCACTCGTATACCAGTATTAGGCCAAAATTGCGCCATTTATTACTATCGGCTAATCACACAAATTTCTATTTGAGGTGTTGGTAAGCCGCGCGTACTTAAAAATTTATCATCGCTCTAATCAATAGGTTTTTATTATTTGAAAAAAATTGTTGAAAAAAATGTCCACAAAAACTCTTTAAAACTCTTTGTAATTCTTTGGTACTCATAGGTACTCTTAGATACTCATTAATACTCATAGCCACTCATTGATACTCTTTGAAACTTTTTAACACTCTTTAGAACTCTTTGGTACTCATCGGTACTCATTGGCACACTTTGAAACTCTTGGTACTTTTTGAGCACTCATTAAAAGAGTTACAAGTTTCCAACCCCTTGACTCTTTAAAATTCTTTGGTACTCATAGGTACTCAATCATACTCATTAATACTCATTAATACTCACTGGGCACTCACTGGCACTCTTTGAACACTCATTGAAAGAGTTACAAGTTTCCAACCCCTTGAAAAAAATTGAGAGGTAAGGTCATTGGATCTTGTAAATTGAATGTTATCATTTTCAATTCTATATATAAATAAAAACAGTAAATTCTGTGTAAAATTGAAAAAAACGTGAAAAATAAGTGTCCTATGGATTAACATGTTTTTTATGCTGTTGAAAAAAGGTAAACATTTCACGTATGGATTATTATAAAATGTGATGTTACAATAAAAATCTTTTTTAACTTTATTGTACAAACATTAAACTTTAATTTAAATTTTTTTTAACCTCGATCGCGTAAATCCTGTCGGCGGTAAGCGCCAACATCCTTTCTGCGTGCACCGGAAAACGGCGTAGAGAATTACGCTCGTCTTAGTCAGCTTAGAACAAAAATTCTTTAACCCATTGCCGTTGACGCTACAAGCGCCCCATACAAAACCTCAAAGTACGAAAACCAATAGACAGCGCGTAAAACTATAGCCAGTCCAATCAAAGGACAAAGGACTTCCATTAGTCCACACACAAGTATAGAACTGTCAAATAAACAACGTTCGTTGTCGTTTCGCTGGTCATGATAATTCCGGAGTTTTTTAGCTGCCAACCTAGTTCGTCGTTTTCTTTCTTTTTTTTTTTTTTTTTTTTTTGAAAAAAAAGAAACAAAGTGAACTACCCCCTTGAGACATAAACAAAATGAAATCAGCTATGACCAAAGTCACAAACCCGCATGGACAGACACTAGTCACTTGAATTTTTTCAGCTTCGGGGAGGCGCAGTTTTTCTGGGTTTTACACTCGTAAGCGAAAATCCCTGAAGCACACTCAGCGGACCAAGATGAATTGCTATAAAACATTTCGGGAAGTATTAGACCGCTCTGTTTATGATTCAATATTTATTATATTTTTGTGTGCAGCGACTACACAATTCGAATTCGAATCGTAAGTACGAGCGTCTTTTGTTGTTTGAGATGTCAACCAAACTTTCGAGGTTAAGGGGAGGGCTTGAGCCCTCCCCTTAACGTCAGTCCAAGTTTGACAGCGAGTAAAAATCAGAAGGATTTGAAACCCTCATCAGGGTTTGAAAATTAAATTAATTATGATAGAGTGTTTTAAATATTTAACTCATTCCCTGTTCAATCGACCCAAAACTGCACGGGTAAAAAGACAAAATAGTGCGTGTGTTAGTTTTTATATTTCACAAGCATTAGCGCGCGGGCCAATTGTTTGGTTGTGTGACATAGAGAGAATGAAGCCTACCAGGGAATGTGTTAAGCACGAAATTTCAATTCATAATGATAATAATGGATAATAATAATGGAAACATTTGTACGGTATTCAATATTCAAAACAATTAATTTAAAATATAAAATAATAAAAAATAAAATTTTTGTTTTTCATAGTTATTATTTTGCATACTATCAATTCTTTAAAACTTGCTGTTTTTCTCATGAAATTAGAAATTAAATCAAGATACATACGAATAAAAATGATGGATAGAAATAAAGAATCATTTTTTTATCGATTTCCATTAATAAAGTCAATACGATATAAATGAGAATCAGGTATTGAAGAAAACAACATGATGTGTCAGTTGCAGAACATACTCTGCATATTGATGAATAAACGATACCTGAAAATAAAATTTCGCTGAAATAAATAATGACAAATTTTTTTAATAATATAAATAAATTGAAATAACGTGCTGGTTTCAAAAGTTTAATCAAGCATCAATTCTATTCAACACTTCTTAAAAAACAAAGGAAAACTATATTTGTAACTGAAAAAGGGTCAAAACTAATTGCAACTGCACTGTAATAATTTAACGTTGAGCTGGAAAACTTTGACGTTTTTTAATTCAGACAGGGACAATTTTTTTTCTTACGAAAAGAGTAAACAATTTTTTTCTGCTTTCTTTCTCAACACAGTCTGCCTACTTTTTAAAATATTTAATATCACATCTTGAAACGAGTTAAAAGCTTTTACAATCATTGAATAATGTAAACGTTCGGTCATATATTTACAAGATCTTCCAATTTTGATAATATTGATGGATTTAATATATATTAAATCCATCTCGATTTTTTACATTAATTATATAATAATGTCAGAAATCTGTACTTTAAATAAAAAATAATGCCGCGTTTATATAATATAAGCAATTATTTTACTCTTACTAGGAAAGAGTGCGCGCTACATGGTTGATTAGTCATTTTCACTTTATTTAAACTGTACATTCTCAGCTGTTAAAGAAACATAAAACTGTCAAAAAATATAAGTTGCAACAACTTTCACCTTTAATCAACTTTTTCTTGATGATCAAAAATGTTAATGTCAAAAGGTCGATTCTGCCGGAAAAAACAATAAAAAAACAATAATTTTTTCAATTCTTGTTGGTTCATCGACGAAAATTTTTGATTCTTTAAGTTTTCGTTTTTCATAGAGGTCGATACAATAAATTGTTTTAGTTCTATCGTACCCACCAATCTTAAAAATGTTGATTTGAAGACCAACATTCAACATTTGTCTGACCGCAAATCTATCGGCACTACGTTGTTAAATTCGTTGTTTGGTCTAATTGGCAATTGAAATTTTAGTTGAATTAAAAAAACTTTACTTCAAATTTTATTTTAAATTTATTTAATTCAATTAAAGTTTAATAGGTTCAACGAAAATTTTTTCTGAGTGTAGCAGTGATCACGCATGCATGTCCACAGAGAGACTAGTTTTTTGAAACTTCCAACTTACAAATAAAATTGTAAAAGGTTCGGCGAAATTTTTCTGACGAATTCAAATTCCAAAAAATCTAAAAATTAAAATATTCTAAAACCAAAATTAAAAAAATTTCAAGATCGTGGTATTTAACTACAATAATAATTCATTATTTATTAACTAAAGTTTGAAATATTAAAAAATCGGAATTTATAAATTATTGTATTCATTCAATATTTATCTACTTAAGAACTTCAAAGTATCAATAATTTTTTGGGTTTTTTATTCAATATTACATGGAAAGTCTGGCTTAACCTGGGGTATTTATAAAATGATATTTTTTTAATTTTGCAATTAAATATTGAATAAATTTACATCAACGTTTATATGTGCTTGTGTTTTTTGATGATTTTAACATGAAAATTTTCATTTATATCTCAATGATTTAAGAATTTCGCCTAGTTTCATATCATTACTTCTAACGATTTGATATTTAATTATACTTCTATGAAGTTCTTAAGTTGATAAATATTGAATCAATACAATAGTTAAGTATAAGGTTATTTTGAATTTCCAAGTTTTCAAATATCTAAAAACTGTAAAAAATATACTTAATTTAAGGTAGCTTATTTCGAATGAACATTAGAAAATCACTTGGGGGTAGGATAAGTATAAATAAATAACAAAGAAACAGATTAAAGTAGACAGAGAAGTAAGAAAGATATTGCAGGAAAGGAAGAAAAAGAAGAAAAGAGACAGTGGAGAATATGAAAAAGAATGAAAGAGAGTGTTTTCAAAAAAAGAAGAACAGAAGCGAAAAAATGGCTAAAGATGAAGAAAGGATAAGGTTGATTAAAAAAATTATAATCTATAAATATAATAGGCTTTTGTTTCCTGTTAAAATTTTTTTATCAACGAATATAAATTTTGAATAATATGATACTAAGATGATGATAGAAATTGTAACGTTATGTTTTTCATATACTTCTTCGCCAAGCGGTCAAAATCAAATCATTCAATTTCAAATTTACCAAAACGAATTTAAATTGAATCTTTCCAGATGGTCAAGTTCACTTTGTATGTGTCCATGTGCACGTGCGCGCGCGTGTGTGAATGTTTGTAAATTATACAAAATTTAATAAGATAGCATTTGATGAATGACTATTATACAAGACGTTTCCTAAATAACTTGTCAGCACACTGTATTCATTGGAGCATAATACATATATTTCTAACATGTCGGACTTAATTGAAGCGGAAATTGGAATTGTTCACCGGCATTACTGGACCTGTTACTCTGTTACTAGAGCAATCAAGTATGATACTTGCATCAAACACGGATAATTTCAATCGAAAATTAGTTACATCTTCCATGAACTCTACTATAATAAAACCGATCACGTTTTATCAGTATACAATATTACTATCAATATATTGGTCATATCCCTAGTAAAAAAATAACATCTTTCATTTAGAAAATATGAATACTTTATATACAAAGCCAATGTATAATAAATATTCGAGCATCCCTGTTAGAAAATGAAAGTAAGTCTGGTCAGACCCTAACCCAGACTTATTTCCATTTTTATATACCTTGTAGATATATTGTTATTATATTGTCAACGTTTATAGGAGATGCGAATTCTAATTTCACAGTTTGCTGGGATCAGCATTTTGCTTGTTGCGGCCCTCAATTTAGGTTATTTACCAATCAAAATATTGCCTCCACATCACGTGGCCTGTTACAACTAATTAGATTTTCAGAAGTAACCCTTGCACACATACAAAGCTTAGTCAGATTTTTGTACGTTTCTCGACAATGACCCAGCGAACGGTTAATGCGCTCAAAGTGCGTTTGGATCTTGCGTGAAAGGCGGACAAGATGATGGAGTCGCGCTTAATGCGGACTTAGGTCTCACTAAACGTAGACGGGCAGATCGCAACTCTCGATGAAACCGTGTTGCTCAATAACTGTATTGAAACAACAACTGATTCTTAGCAGACTGTGAGTTTTCAAACTCTATTCGGATGGGGGAGAACAAGGATTTCATTCTTTCTTTGATAATTAAAGTCTCAACAGATTGTAACAATATGTACTTGAAAGCCGATGTCCGGTGTCCCGGACTCGGCAAGTCATAAATTATATGTTTTGGGTAAAAACTTCAAGTGTCAGGAAATCCGATAACCAAAAAAAGGTCCAAGATTTCCTTTCTTATCTGAAAAATAAGATCTCAAAATAAAAATTGAACGTGCCTATTCGCCTTTCCTTTTTTCTTTTAAATCCGATGGACCAATATTTTGAGTTTCAGTACGCAATGTAGCAAAATTTGAAGACGTGTAATCTCGAATTAGTTAAAAAATGCATAGCTTGTATATTTGAATTCTTACATGCAAATGCATATTAATTAAATAAACTCATTTTTACACGCTTAATCGTTTTTATTGTTTGCAGACCTAAAGAGTATAACTAGAAGGTTAATTTTTTTTTAATTTCATGTAATTCTGACGCTTTTCACTTGTCGCTAGAACTATGCACCTTAATACAAGCTCCGAAGGAGGTTCATAAGTACTAGAGAATGGTTTGTAAGCGAAATGCTACTCCTGAATCCCCTCTTTGCGGTGCCTCCGTCTCGTTTCTAGATATCGAACGAACAAAAGTGGAGAGGACTGGGTGTATCCTGGAGCTGCTGGCTGCGACGCATTCACTGACCTAACCTACTGCTGCTATTGTGCGCTCAACGAAGCTGACATAACCAGGACCCCGTATATACCGCAGACTCTTTAAATCCCATGTCCTTCTCAAGCTTACTTATGTAATGCTTCCACTTCGAGATTACTTGTTATCGTGTGAAACGATTCAGAAGAGAATGACTAAAGAAAAACGATTTCAACTTTTACTTTTCAATTTTTCCTCTTTTTTCATATTTCATCTTTCTTCGAAATTAAATAAAATTTTCATCCGAAAATAGCGATTGAATAAATGCAATTCTTTTTTTAAATTCTTTTTTAACAAAAAGGAAAATTTCTGTTGAACGGATTTTGCAAGAGCTAACAATTGGAAACCTCCTGATCAAACATGATTTCTTTTTCAACCAGTAAGAGGTTTGTCGGCTGAAGGACTAGGGTGTTTAATATTAGCTGATCATAATAGGAACCTGATCCACATGTGAAATGCAATCAGTAATGGCAAATATAAACAATTGGCGTAAAATTTTGAACGAACCCGCTGGCTAGTTTTAATGGATCACTCACTGCAAATAAAATCGGTTTATCAAATCTTCACTACTCTATTGGGGAAAAAAAAATTCAGAATTTTGGTACACGTGATATTTACAAATTGAACGTTATGAAACATATCAATGAATCATTTACTTTGACTCGATTGAACGACTATCAACAAGGCCGAGACCATTTGTTGGTTTTTCATCACCAATGTAAGCGTGGTAAATTATTTGGTTCAATTTCCCTCTGAGCTTATTATAATTTCGCAGTCATAAATAGAGATTGTAATATTTGTTTTAGTTCAAAATAAAGAGACTTTAAGAATACAAAAGATTACAGAGTTGTTCGTGTGTTTATTCTGCACGTTATTGTGATTCACTCGGTGAACAAACGCAAGTAGCTTATAACTTTGTGATTGTCAAATTCCGTTTAATAAGCAGTTTCTATTCACCGTTTTCGATTTCACTGCGCGACAGACTCCAAACAATGACAAACTTTTCACTGATGAACGAACAGAAATGTTGTCACAAAGTTGCCGAGATCCAATAATCAATCTTAATATTTTTATAAAGCTTTTTCGTTCAATGAAGTTTGCGAAAGATGTTTGCTTTTCAGTAAAATATTTTTTTATAGAAAAGTATCCTCTACCATTCTTGAAAAAAGTATGATAATTGTGAGACTTTAATTTGTTTTAATATGAGTTGTGGGAACTCGACGAACTGATGAACTTTTAAGAATCTTTTCTCGCAAATTCGTTTCAAAAGAATTTATGAAAAGTAATAAAAGTGACGTCAAACTTTTCTCAGTGGCGAAATTTTGTTTTCTTATATAGATGTGGACGCAATTCCAAAGAATATCCTATCGACTGCGTCGCTGTCCATTTTTGTATAGATATTTTAGTCTACAAAAAAAGCAAAATGTATAAAAAAAAAGAACATGAAATTAATGTTTTCGATGATTTATTGTTGTCGCAATTTCTCTTGCCATTCATTTTTAATTACATCAACAAAAAAACAATGAGCGATGTCTCATTAAAATGACCAAAAACGTTTCACGAAACCATTTTTTTAATTCAACTCGTTGTTGAATCATTGCATGAATTTTCAATCGGCGGAGGAGGTGAAGGGCAAAAATCAATTCACTTTTGTGAATTATAATGAAAAAGAATAGAGAGATTTTTCGCTCGAGAATTCCGACGGACTGTGAGTCATTATTTCCGTGAGATTCCAGATTAATTGGAATGCAAGACGTTTCGCTTGAGTGCGTTTGCAAGATTGCGTGTGTCAGCAGACTATTTTTTGCACCGCAACAGGAAGCTCGGCGATTTTTGAATAATTACACTGACATAACTCGAAGTGCGCAACAGGAGCATTTATATCGCACGAATTATGTTAGGTAAACATATTTTAAAAAATCAATTACTCGGCACTTTTCAACCTCGCGCTGACAATCGCTCTTCAAAATTTTGAATAACAACAAAAACCTTAAAAAAAAGTTTTTCAGGTTTAATATAAAAGTTGTTTTAATTTAATTTAATTTAATTTGTAGTTCAATGATTTTTAATTTACTTTTTGTTCTTTTTCAATCAAATGTTTCTTTTTGTAGCGTTTTTCTCACGCACATTGCATTGAATAATTAAAAATGTATAAAAAACCAATAACCGACGAGTAAACAGCAAAAGGCACTCAACAGAGAAATCATATACTCTCAAAAAACACGCGTTTTAGCACAGACAATATCAAACATTTGAAAAACGTTGGATGTATCACTTTGCTTGTTTTCGGCCTTTTTCCACTCTTTATAATTCTTGAAACTGCACTTGATGAAAATGTTTTACAAGGTTTTAAAATGGATTTTTTTTTTCAACGACTTTGACATTTTTTGTGAAATGTTCTCGCAAGTTGATGATTTAGTCAAAGATCAACTACTGTAAGGTTGGAAAGTACAGAAAGTTCACGATGGATTTTATTAATCACCCTAAAATACTCTTTGACAACTCGAGTGAATAACTTTGGCATACGCAGCCGATCAAACTCCATCTATTGGACTGGAAATTTTTTATCGCAAAATAAAAGTTTTTCAGACTTTTTCAACGCTTTTTTTATTGTTAAGAAGTATTTTCCTCATGATTTTTTTATTAATTAGAAGTTAATTTCTTGCAGATGATGTAACCGAACTGTTTGCTTTATGGTTATTTAACTTTTTTTAATAAAAAAGAATACAAAATAAAAGACAAGCATATAAACTCTTGTTCTCTTTTCTGTTGCAGGCACAACGATACGACAGCAAACTAAAAGTTGGAGAGCTGAACATAAGGCAGCCCGGACCCTTGGAATAATAATGGGCGCATTTCTGCTTTGTTGGTTGCCATTTTTCATTTGGTGAGTACGAATATTTTAAGATCTGTGGATTTCGCCATTTACTCAATTTTTAAATTGACATCAGATCTTTGAACCTCTATTCTACAACTACATGTTTCACATAAAAATTCGTATTCTTGTTTCATAATTAGGTTAATTAATCGACATTATTTGTCAAATCAATTGAAAACTATAAAAATGGAAATTCTTAATTACCTAGTAAAAATTGATCTAGTGGCCTTTAACGGCTCGCTTAGAAAGTGTTTCAGTTGTTCTTCTAGAACAACTAAAATAATGAATTCGGGGTCTTCATCGGGCTGTTACAGTTCACCCTGAAAATTCCTTTAAGGGTTACCTAGAAAGGGGCCCTTTTATTCCGCAAAAAGGGTTTGACTTAGATAAAAAAGAATTTTATTTTATAATATTTTATTGATATTTTCAAAGTTTATTCACAACTGACTTTATTCACAAATCTGAAAATCAGGTTTCTTTTGAAAAACTCACCCATTAACTTGTATTTATAATAATATATTTATTATTATATTAATAATATTTTATATAATAATTAATTGATATATATTAATAGTATTATATTAATCATATGAATAATACAATCTATTTATATTATATATAAATTATAATAAGTAATTAACATTTTTGTTTTTAAATTAAAAATTCTCCAAATGAGTTCTAAATACACGAAGAATAGAAATGTTGTGTTCAGTGTTTGAATTATTATGAATGTAATTTTTTCATAAATTATCTATACATTATTTACTTTTTTCATGTAAGGGTTAACTGAAAACATAATTTTTATTCTAAAAATTGCATTGCATTTAGTAAATTATATAATTTACTTTTTTTAATTTAGTAAATTATATAATTTACTAAATGCAAAAACATTCCATATGGAATGTTTGTTTCATTTCATTATTTATTTAGATAATAAAATAAAAAATAAGTAAATAATTACGAGTTCTCCTCACACGGCCCCGTGAATAGCCTTTTTATAAACACTTTCAGGTCATTAAAGGACGAGCTGTAACATGCCCGAGAAACGCCTTAAATGCTCTCTTGAGTGAACTTGCAGAAGCCTTTAAGAGACGCCTCGAAAGTATATTTTTCGTTTTGAACTGAGCTCACCCTGATTAGCCCTGAAAGACAACTAGTTATTAACCGGCCGAGCCCTGATGAATTTTTACTACTAGGGTAACTGAGACAGTTATTAATATCAGTCAGCCATTTTTCACTTACGTACAGTCAAGACAAAATTACAAGAATATGGAAGAGGCCAATTAACGGTACATTATGTCACTCAACTTTTGTCCTGTACACCTAATTGAATTTGAAAGCTTAATCGTGACCTGAAAATTAATATCTTTATCCGAGTGAATAATTTCCGTCAAAGGTGACTCAACCTTTTTTCATCTTGCAAAATAACAATAGTCTGTTGCATAGTAGCGGAAGATTTTTTACGATCTAGAAAAATAAACTGATGAATGTAATAAACAAGTTTTTATCCAAGTTGGAGTCTTTTGGCTCCCACGATGACAGTTCTTTTAAGAAGTTTAACTAGATATTAATTAATCCAGTCTATCATGATTAATATTCTGACAGAAGTTGAAAGTTACTGCAAAGCCAGAAATCATTTTTACTGACAGCCAGACCAGCTGAGAATTAGAACTAAAACTAGCCCGAAGTGTTCATAATTAATTGCTCGACTAATTAATAGCGGAGACACAACGAACTAGACGTTATAGAGCAGAAGCGCTAATGATTTTGGTCACCATCTCATCGTAACTCATTCCGCCGTTTAATAGTAGACTAATACAAGTTCAAAAAACTCATTTTCTATGCAATTATTTCATTTGTTCTTTTTTATGAAAATGTTAATTTTCGAAAATTGAATCTCATCGTCCTACATGGACAATTCTTGACCTATTTCTTTTAATTTTCCTGACTTATACGTAAATTTATTATATGGTAAAATTGTTTTTGTTTTGTTAGTTTTTGAATTTAGTTAGAAATTATGAACCATTACTCTCTTTTTGTTTCTTACTTCTTACTTTTCGAACAGTTTTCTATAAAACAGCATAAATCGCAAGACAAGGACAACTTCATATTCAGTAGCTCAAATTTATTATTATTATGTAGTGCGCGTGCGCTGAATAGCTCAGATGTTTCATTACGCCCGAAAACTCAGACTCCGGTATGAAAGACGCTCATGTTTAATTTATGAAAAACGCCTCGCGAGTATCGCCAGGTTTACCGCGAGCTTTGTCGGCTTCGTCAGCCACTGCAAAATCAGCAAAAAAAGGTCCGATCTCTCTTCTACAATACTCTGATGAAAAACTGGGCTTCCATTCGCGAAATTGAAGACTCGGATGAAATAAACGGATTTGCAATTGGAAAGCCCTCTTTCCAAATCGAAGAAGTATCGAGAAAATTTTCGATTTCGATATATTTTGAGTGGCAAAGTTGATTTTTAAATAAAAAAACAAACATTTGCCACTTAAAGCACATCGAAATTGAAATTTTTCTCGATACATTTTAGAGTTGAAAGGAACGCCTTTCGTTATTATTATTGGCTTTCGGTTATTGCATCCAAGTCTTCAATTAATAAAAAAAACAATCGACCTTTGCAAGAATCGAGTGTAGTTTGAATGAGAAAAATAAACGAGAATGTATTTGAATTTGTTGATGATTTTTCTTTTTCTATATTTTTTTCATTTTTTGTTTTATTTTTGGGAACCAAAATATGACATAAAAGTTTATGAAAATGGTGGTAGAAAAATTCATAAGCACGAAAACAAACAAAATTTATTCTAATAAATTCGTGTCTATAAAATCTGACCCATGTTTTCTTTTGGCTAAATTTTATTATACTTGAGTTATATGAGATGCATACCATTCGATCGAATATTTTTCATTGCTAAATCAATGTTGGAACAATTTTCGACGAGGCAAATGTTTTTGTACAATTTTGTTTCTTTACATAAATTGATTCAACAAATTTTTCTCTCAACAGGCGGGTTAAAATTGACACAATTCCTAAATGTATATTATACATAAATATTCAATGAGCATTAATTTAATGTTGTCGACTTTTCATTTCATAATATGTTTGGAATGGGAATAAATAGCGGTGCTCACGAAATAATACAGAATTAAAACCATGCTGCGTGCGAAATGTTTAATTCGGTCTACAATGCATAATGCAAATTTATTGCCTGGCAGTGCTGCATTTCGTCTACATGAAAGCACACAACAGCTGAGAAATGCCTTTTACAATTTTGACAACGAAAAATGTCGAGCAGTACACATTGTTTCACAGTTACACTTTCTTGTATTGGTCCTTTCATTTATATCAATGTAGGAGAACGTTTATCATCAAAATTCTTTTATAAAAATGTCACGCATGTTTTTTCGATAAAATTAGCACTTCTAGTGTAATCGTGGCAAATAAATTTATTTTATTTCTCCGGTACAATTCAAACAAGCAAATTAAATTATCACAGAATTACTAACCAACCCCAAGATGCAAGACTTAATAAATGTTCCCGTGTCTGTAAAACGAAATGAACGCTCGTGTTTCCTCGCAGCCATTAGCGTGCTGGAATATTGTTCCCGAACAGTTTATGAAGTAATATAGATCGTTATAGTGCTTTCATGTAGGTACACATGCTGTCATTATACCCCTGACTAATATCCAAACGTTATTGTCTCGCAAAATTTAAGAGTTTCCACTTAAAAAAAAAACAAAACGAAAAAAAATCAATGTCTTTCCCCAATTGTCAAACTCGCTCAAAAATAACAAACTGCTCAATTATCTTCAGCCTAAACTCACGTCCATCTTTGAATAGCTAAACAATAAAAATAACTATAAAAAAATGATTGAAAATAACTTTGTCGGTTTCAAGAGTACTTATCTGCCAAACAAAAATGTTCTTTTAAATGTAAAAAAAAAAAAAAATTGTCTTGGGATTTCTTCAAATTTTGAACGGTGTTTAGAACTGTCTTTCATAATTTCAGGTACGTTACGGCTTCTCTGTGCGGAGAGTCCTGCTACTTCCCAGACGCCGTGGTGTCGGTACTTTTTTGGATAGGCTACTTCAACAGTGCGTTGAATCCACTGATCTACGCCTATTTCAATCGAGACTTCCGTGAAGCCTTCAAAGACACCCTGAAAAGCGCCATGCCCTGCTGTGAAAACTGTTGGAAAACACCGTCGCAGTTCGTGTAGCGAGTACGACAGTCGCAAAAAGGCGACCACGTTCAACATAGGTGCAGCTCTCAGGGATGGAACCCTGCTGGAAACATCCATATGGAATCGACGAGCACTAGTCAAATTCAATCACAAGTTTTCTAGGTACGGTTCATTAATTGTGAAACATTTATTACTATCACAAATTGATATAATTTTTTTAGTTAATAAATCCATTATATTAATAAATTTAATGATTATATTAATTAATTTATTAACAATTATGTTAATTAATTTAATAATGATAATATTAGGGTCAACCGGGGTAATTGTGACATTTTGGGATAATTGTGACACCTTGAACAACTTTTTCTAGTTTCGAAATTAATGTATTTTAAAATAATGTTGTTAATTATTGGTATATAACAAACTTGTACAGACAATGAAATGTTACAAATAAATTGAATTTTAATAAAAAAAATCGGGGTATCACACTTTACCCCAAGTGTCACAATTACCCCGGTTGACCCTAATTAATTTATTAATAATTATACTAATTCATTTAATAATGATTATATTAATTAATTAAATTTTTGTCTATCTTCTGACTGGGGCATGTAATTTTGGATTACAGACTGGACCTTTCATCAGAGTTATCAACGCAACTCAAAAACGTTCCTAACCAGGGAGAGAGGTATTGGTTATGCAACCCCTGTTGCTGCTGTCAAGATCATAATGATACTTGTAGTTCACCTGAATCATCCCAGGGCTCTAACAAAACAATCACATACGAAAACGTCATCTGCAAAAAGCAAGTCGATGATGATTTTTCAAATTTGCGGCGCGTCCGAGTTAAGCTCCTGAACGTTCAGATATCACACTTTCAATTCCGCATTGAAATAATTACAAGACTGAAATTTTGTTTCGGGTGCGAAAAGAAAAAAAGCGACGAGAAGATTATGGTAGTCTAAATTGTTCATCTCATTTTTTAACTTTATATTTTTTTTTCTCTAGAAAGTGAATAAAAATCGAGATAAATTTTTATAAGAGAATTTCAGGACAAAGTTGAGAAATAATGATTGGTATTTAAGTGGGACAAAAAGTTTGGTTTTTTTCGCTTCCTTTGTTCGATTCTAATGTTAGGAAAAGAGTTTGTTTTTCTTTGATGTTAGGAAAACGTTCATTTCGACCGAAATTTCGACGATACAATTTGCACACCGACCGAAAGTTTTCGAAACTCAAAAGGTTCAGCTGATAAGGGAAATATTTTTCGACTAAAGATCGCATATATTAAGTTCATCTTTTGCATTCACGAGAGATGTTCGTTGCCGACAGAAGAGAAGACTGCTGAAAAAAAATAATAACAAAATTGTTTTCCACCGCCGATCTTGGGCTTGTAAAAATGCGCCACCGTCATCGCTGATTCTCAGCGTGTCGAATCTGCGTTTAACTTTTCAAATACTCGTCCAATCTGCTTCGCGTTGCCACCACATGGCAGGGTCTCTTTGTCCATATACCTCCGGCTTTAGCCAAGTTTTGTAATATCGCGAAATTAGCCCGCGCTTTTCACAAGAAATTGCACTTCCGTACGCGACCCCAAGTCGACAAGCATTGACGCAATTTAGTTTTCAACGAGTCAACAGTTTGCAAGAAAATTATCAGTTGGTTGCAGTTCAAGGATTCAGATTAGTCTGCCATTTGAAACTAAGTATTTCCTTTATTTTTTTTTACCACACAATTTTGTTCAACGTCACAAATAAAAATCTATAGATGACCACATTTATAGCCTGTAATATCAACCATATATACAGCATAAATGTTGCCTTATATAATCGAATGTTCCATTTGTTTCTTAAATTGATTCATAATAATGCGTCATATATGGAACCATCTATGTGCCATATAAATACCACAAAAATATAAAGGTGAAAATATAATGCTTGATTCAACTCTAGAAGTACCAAGAGATCTGTACCCATATTTTTAAAAAGGTCAATTTACTTTTTATTAATGAAACAAAATAATAACTAATTTAATAAAAAAACGAAATGTTAATGAATATTATTTGTAATTAATTAATTCATAATTGCAACAGCTATCCCAGGGGAAAAAAGTCCAGGTCTGATCAGACCTGGACTTTTTTCCCTGGGATATCATAGCTATTAATGTATGAATTATTCATTAAAGCTGTTATATATAAATATTAATTAATTTCTGTATTCAAAAACAAATTGACGGAGACAAATTTATCCCCTTGGTAGTTACAAGCAATCTATATTATAACTTATAATTTTCAAGCAAATTCATTTTTTTTACTCAAAAATTTATAGAATGTAAAAAACTTCCTGATAAAACAAAAGTCAATAACGATCCCGATAAAAATTGAATATTTTATTAACATTTCAATTTGAAAATTTATTTTATTATTTATACTGTTAACAAAAAAACAAGTCACAGCGCACGTAATGGTCTCCTTGGTAGTTCTCGTGTTAACAAATAAATCACCGTGTAGCCTAAAATTTACTGAACGACTCAACAAGCTGTCCACCAAACATAAAATTCTGTAAAAGTTTCGCTGGTTTAGTGTGAACTCTGATGGTAATGTTGTGAAATTTCATCAAAGTTTTCGCAGCTATCTCGGTGGTGCGGGAAATGTCGTGTTTGTAGACAATTTGAAACAGTTGCTACATTTTAAGGTTGCGACAATTTTGTTAAAGTACATTAAATTACAAATTTAGAAATTTAATCAAATTATGTGTTGTCATTGGTTCAGAGCAGATTTATATAGACAATCAAATTACATTAAAAAAAAGTCAACTAATTTATATATTTTTTTTCATTTATATTGACTTCACCAACGAGGATTGAATTGATTGAAAATACTGGAACTGATATTCGAACTGAAAAGTAGAGTCAAATTTATACAAATCTTGACTAATCTGAATCTTGATGCAAAAATAATCGGCGTTCAAAATGTGAATTAGTATAGTCGGTAAACTCGTGCAAGAATCTCGCTTATTGATTACGTTCATTTCTTGTCAAATGATGTCAATTAAATTGTTACGAACATACGTAAGTCAATCGGCCGCGTGAAAACAAAGCCACGAAGAATGCAGCTACAATCAATGACGCTGGAAAGTTATGTAAAAATGATTCAACATCTCGCGACTCTCAATTTAATCAATGTATCCCGCGCGCTTTCCGGATGACTTCCATCCAAGCTTATTGAAAACATAGACAGAATTTTCATTACTTTTGCACACGTCCATATGGCTAAACGAGAAAATCAAAAAAAAGGAATAGAAAGTAACAAAATATTCAACTTTATTCATCTGTTTATTTTATGAAACTCTTTTTTATCAGACCTCAAAAAAGTCAAATCATTTCGTCTCTTTGTCCGTCTTCTTTTTGACAGAAAAAAACTTAAATTGATAAACGTCAACTTTTTAAACCACTTTTTTATTTATTCGTGTTTACTTGTTTGTCTTTTGAATGAAACTAGAAATATAATTTTAATCGAACAATTAAAGTTCAGATTAAAGTTCGACTATTTCTGTCGTTGATTCTTGACTTTGAAAAACTCTGAATCAATTGCCATTGTTTGCTCTCAGTGAATTTGATGTGAGGCCTAATATATCTGACAGAACAGAACCTACTCAACTACTGATCTACTAGAGAGCATTTGTTAAACCAAAACCAAAGTCTGTATCAGTTATATTAACTGACGATTTTTGGTTACAAGTTGAATCTCCACCATCAATCTGAAGATCCCTAATCCACATTGCCTGAAACTGAAAACAGCTGATTTGTTTAGTTGCAAAACCATATTTATAGCAGATACAACGAATAAGCGTGTCAAGTTGCCGACAGACGGAAGAGCGAGCGAGTACGAAATGTGATTTATCGATTCTCTCACAGTGGAGTGTGTATCAGCTCTGTAAATAAGTTCCGAGAAATAGATGATAGACACATGTACGATCTATAGTTATATCGATTAGTGTGCCCTAGAAAAAAAATGAGCGGGAGGAACAAAAAAGCAGCAGCGCAGGGAAATGAGCGTCGCGACGAGCGAGACGGGCTTGCGCGCCAGGGGATCACTTTTGGCGAAGGTCGAGGCTGTGCCACAAAGAAGTCGCGCCCCGAGAGGCCGAATGTGGATTTGTCAATATTTTTCAAGATGTGCACACGTGGTTCATCACAAACCGCGCGAATCAAATTTCATATTTATTGACAGCTCAAGGCATTGTTTCAACATTTTGTTTTTTTCATTTTCCCTTTCTTTTAATTACTTTTTTATCCAAAAATAGGGAAAAAAGGACAAAAATCTGTTGACGGATTTATAAATTTGAATCCGTGTTTTGTGACCGAGTATTTTCAGACATTAATTTCACGATTTGCAAATCAGAAAAATGAACAAAATGTGAAAACACACTTTGGAAAAATCTTGTACAGAGACAGAATATTTGAAAGATTCATCTGTTTTTCACATCGAAAGGTTTTTTTTCAATTGCTCAATTTAATTATAATGAAAAATTTAACTTTCATAAGCTCTTGATTAAAGTTCGCAATGAGCCTAATTCCTGTTTTACGATTCTACATAGGTATATTGATTATACGATTAACCCTCGTAAAAATGATCATATATCTGTGTGGATTCCGGTAATAACGAGATGAGTGCTTTTTATATTTTTAAATTATACCGGAATGGATATTGGCATTCTCATTTCGTAAAGTTAAATATTTCGTGTTATAACTAAATCTGATAAATATCCGTATCAAATAAAAATATGAATATAAAAATGATGAAAATTTTAGTTACGCGATCCGTTTTAATTCAAAAATTAAAAAACACTTGGTCATTAGCCACAGATACTGTCCATACTTAAAACATATATTGATAATATATATTACTCCAGAAATCATATATTGACCATATATTGGTCCCATATTGTCGAAATATAGACAATACATTTCCAACATATTAACAATATATTGGTTGTTTTTGAAGATTTTTATATTGTCAGTGTAAAGTTCGTACACACTGATTACAATCAAAAAACGCAACACTTCCCATAAGATTTACATATAAAGTGTTGCGTTTTTTTCGACTTGGATATTAAAATTAATTGAACACATTTGTTGTTCATATATTATCAATATGTGATTTTTTGGAAAATATGATGTGGTTAATCTATTATTAATATCTCGACAATATATCATCATTCATTGAAGTTGAAATATATTGATTTTATATCTGTGGCTTCCGACAACAATCAGGCAAGTGCTTTTTACATCTTTAACCCTTTTAGTACGGATGTTGCAATATTGCAACATGACAGTTTTCAAAATTATTTGCTTTTAAACCCGCAATCAAATTTTCGTTTTAGATATTCTGAAAACTATTATGGTCCGTACCAAACCGAATTCATTGTTTTCAACTAAATTAATATTATATTTTCTTCCAAAACAACGAAATTTGTTATTTTTAATCCAAACTAAGTAGTAAGTATAAAATCATTGTTATTTTCAAAAAAATTTTCAATTTTCATTATGCTAAAAAATCAACTTTTCAATCTCTAAATGTTAATAAAAAATCATTTTTGACCTTCAGATTGATTATAAAATGCTAAAAGGAAACTTTATAGAAAAAAACCAGAATTGTACCGACGTCGTTATCATGGTACCGTTCCTTAAAGGGTTAAATTATTATAGCCGATTTAAATTTTCATTTTGATATTGATATTTTCATTCAATAAACTTGAATGTTTCATGTTATCATTATTACACTAAATATCCAAGTTTATGAAACAACATCAATATTCAGATAGACATTAACAAAATTGATCCGTCATAAATTAATAAATTAAATATTTAAAAAGCACTTACCTGGTTATCACCGAAAGTCACAGACATTGTCTGTGCATAACAGAATATGATTATACAAATCACATATGTTGACCATATACTGACCCTCTATTGGTTATATATTGTCCATATATGGACAATACATTGCCAATATGTAAACAACGAGGTAAACAATATTGGTTGTTTTGCAAATTTTTATTACACAGTCAGTTATTATGTATGAACTATATATATTTATATATGATAGTTGCAATAACCAGTTAACTGTACAGAAAATAAATATATACTTAACTGGTTATTGCAATCTACGAAAATATTATGATACAGTCCATACATCAAATAGTTAATCATGTGGACAATATATTGTCAACATACTGACAATATATTGTTAATATGAGCTGTTGAAAAATAGCATATATTGAATCTGTTGTTCATTTGTACTAGGAAAAAATTTTATTTTCATTTGATACTGTCGATGATACTGTAATGAGACGAGTGACAGTATTTTAAGTATACGATTCGTGAGCTAAGACAGCTGTTCAACCTTCAAAAAACAACGATTACGAGAACCAACTTTTGCAAGCATCAATTGTTTGTTTTGTTTTTCTTTCGTTTTTGAATTGCCACTACCCGTGCAGCACAAAACTGCAAAAATAACTTGCAATAAAGCAATGGAGTTGTCTATAATATACGTAACGAATCAAAAGACAAAACGGAATAGCAAAGAATGGACATGTACAATATGTAACATAGCAATAATCCAAACGGACTGTAAATAAAAGAAGAAAAAAAAATGTTACGCCGGTTTATAGTGCGATGCTTTTTGTTGTTTTTCTAATTTAACGTTAAGTATGAATGTAAACATTTATTATGTATGTAAATGTACACAACCAAAAATTTAACTGTTAACAAAAGATAAAGACACGCGAATAGCACATTGCATATACTTCGATTGCCTATCGAAGGTGCGTTTTACTAACTTACACTGAAAAAAAATATTACACTGTCATCAAGTGCATAATATACTTGTGAAAAGCTACTTAAATTAAGTATATTTCACTTGAATGAAGTTTATTTTTACTTTTGTCAACTCGTTTTGACTGGAATGAAGAATATATATTCTTAAATGTATTTGAGGATATTTACTTCTTAATTCAAGTTAAATATACTTGATTCAAGGTAGCATTTTTTTCAGTGTAGAGGCTACCAATCAAACAAAAATGAAAAAGGAACATCATTTTCAACTGCGCAGGATTTTTTTTCTTTCTTGTTGTCTGGCAAATTTTTAAAGCGATGCATCAAGCTTTGACTTTTTTTTTTTTTTTTATTAGTTAGACTTTTTAAAATTAGACTTTTTTAAAATAAATTTGAGTGTCGACAGTAAAAAGATTCAACTCATCATTAAAACCAGACTTTAATGATCGCCTTAATTACTGCTTTTACACTTTTGAATTTTATTTTTTTTTAGTTATTTATTATTTTCATTAAGCACCGATTTTTTTTCATACCATATTCGGCCAAGCGCATAAAACCTCGAAACACGTGAGGCGAATTCGTTTTTCCAATACAAACGTTCAAATTACCATTCAATGGGCCACATTGACACATTTCTTGATTCGTATTTTCACTACAAATACTATCGGCTATTTTCATTTATTTTTTTTACTTTTTTTTCGTTTGTTCGTGTGAGAACCGTCATGGTTATTTATTTCGTGGATCAAAAAAAGGGATTCGAAATAGTGATTATAAATATTTTAACTCTCTCTATATATTTTAAACCTCAATCAAAGTTTTATGTACTGCAGTAACCTTCATATCCGTCATATACAAGGTGTTTCACATCATGTCTGACGACTAAATAATTCAAGTAAGAAAAAACATCAAGTGTCAGATTTCTTAGATTTATCTAGTTGCCACGCCTCAGGTTAAACACTCTGTATATATTCTTGACACTAGAACTACCAAGGGAACCAAATTGGATAACAATTTCAACTGAATTCTTTGAAATTTGTCGACTTTTCTTAAGGTGGTTGTGTAGAAAAACACTTTGTGTGTTTTAACGCAAAGTGTTATTAATTAATTGTTATCATTTAAATAAAAAAGGAATAATTTAATTTCAATTTATTTTGTTGATTAATAAATGGTTGATTGACATTTTAAAACGTTGGAATATTTTTATTTAATAATTATTTTTCATTTGTCTTGGTAGTTCTAGTGGTAGGAGATATCCTGGTACTTCTAGTGGTTTAAATTCATATAAAGAGTTATCTATTTACACGGAAAAGTATCGGAATGTTACATGCGAATCGAGCATGTAAAATTCCCATACATTTTTCTAGTAAACTTCACTTAAATTATGGAAATTTCACTTGTTACTTATGTTGGCAAGTAAAATTCTTATACTTTTTTTAATCTCATGCTCATTGACTGAGATTGGGTCAGACACGAATCAATTGGAAATTAAACATCGTACGATCACGCCATTGTACCATTTGGAAATTCAATCATCATTGGATAGTTCGTTGTCTAGTTTTAACAACCACTCCTAAAAATATTCAACTCAGATCGGCCGTTCTGTTTCGAATTCGAATCCTTGGTTTTTGTCGGAACGTAATTTTCAACTAGAATAATCGCAAAATTTCCTTCACGATCTAATTGAATATTTTCAAGGGTGAAAAGCTACGTGTTCTTCAATGAAAAAAAATTAAATCTTAAGCCAAAAAAAAAGAAACGAACAGTCGACTTGGAACGCGATGAAAAGAGGATTTATCGTAATTTTTAATTGCACAACTGAAAAAAAAAAAAGATTTGGTTTATCCTCGTACGAATCCTATTTGAACACACCCAAAACTCAAGTTCGAAAATTAGTAAACGAGAAGATGTAAAAAAAATCGATAAATTTTACTACGCTGATATTAATCTACGGGTGTTCAAATAAGAATCTCTGAAACTTGCGATGTAACCGGAAAAGATAAATCAGCGAGGGAAACTAAAAAAGAAAAAAAAGTTACAAAAGAGCGAAGAACTCGCCCCGGTTCTGCACAAATCGCCCGTTGATTATTGACCGCTGGTGCTGGCAGGATTTTACACACCCGTTACGGCGAAGATATTTTAGCTTGAGGGACGAAAAAAAAATTGAACGTAAAAAAAGAAAAATATTGAATGGAAAAAATATAGACCTGCGATGTCACGCGATTGAACGGTGGAAATGTTTCTATGATAAACGTTCGAGTTTTTGTTTTGAATATATCGATATGGGAAGCGTCGTTTTGTGTACCTGAAAGTTATTTTTATGGTTGCCGTTGCAAAGTGAACGTATACGAGCGCCGAAAATGCATTGTGTAAATATTTTGGATGTCTTCCTGAGAGATTGGTGTAAATATGTAAAAAGCGCTTGAAAAAAATATATAATGATTTGATTTTACCATGATGGATTTTCTTTTGAACCTTTCATAATCAAATTAACGAAACTGCTCGCGAACAAGTATCTCTTTTAAGACTTACAATCAAATAAAATGCATTCATTTATTTAAATTATGCTAAACATTTTTATCGGAAGATATTTATTTTTGTTATTGAAAATAATGAGAGTTTTATAATAATTCTCTATATCAATTCACTTTTGTAACTTGTATTTCAATGAAATTCTTTAAAATGCAAATTTGTTACACTAATTTCTTTTCATCCGTAAATCCATAAACTAAAACTCCTTCCTTTACCATTTGAGAAATGTTTTGTAAGTAACGTTTTCAACATTAAATTCCCACAGAAGAAAAGTTTTTAATTTATTCGCATACAATTTGCATACAAGTCTTCGAGGAAAATCGAGGAGAATCTTAGTGGGGTTTTGTCAACAGGTAAGTCATATAATTTTCATTCAACTAAAAATTAAATAACGTCGATCGACGTTATTTAATGTTAACGTTATTTTGCAATGTATAAACTTTTATAAATATATAAACGCATAAAAGCTTTGATATTTACGACGAATCAACTTGTAAACCCATAGTTATTCGATATTAACGATTTCGTTCTCAAATAGAAAATGCTTCAAAAGAAAATAAGATGATAAACTGCGATTATCTGAAAACCGCAAGAGTGCGTACGTTCATCTGAAAAGTTGTCATTTATAATGAAAATGGTTTTCTCGAACGTTTAGAGAATGCAAACTAAATTGAGCTGAGCGAATGCAAATCCGCGTAATTATGCAAAACTATGTTGCAACCAGAGCAAACTATTCTAATACCACAACGGACAAAATGGATTATATATTTTCGGTTGCGGCGATTTTGTGAATCATCAAATTTTGAACTTTACAAAATATGCATCAAGAGTCCAGTGAAAATTCTCGAGCTTTATAAAATATTTATAACAATTTCAAAAACATCTAAATTGTATTTTCATGTTGTTTTTCCAAAAATAATACAAAAATCAAAATCAAAATCAAAAGGAAAATTTTAAACTAAAAAGTAAATGATTGAAAGTCACATGAAATTAAAATAAAAATGAAAATAAAATCAAACAAACTGCAATTATAAAACTTGGAGGAGGTGAAAGGTTTGTGTAAACGGCGTGTATGATTTGATTGGAGACTATTCTTATGTCAAATCGATTTAATTAAACAGTTGTTGGGAAACGAACTGGACGAAGCCATACAGCCGGCCCTTATAAAACGAAAATTAGATTGCAGTCGTTAGACACAAGACTCACGCGAGCGAAACAAAGCGAGAATGATCCCCGCGAATCACAAATTGTATCAGCTGAATCTCAAACGACACAGTTCCTTTTGCTGGACAGCGTTGACACTTCGTTAAGCCCATTGTCCAACTCTACGCGATTCTATAGATTTTTTTTACTCTAAACCGTTTCTCTCACTTTTAATCTCATTTGTTCACGTTTTGTCTGACAGTAATTAGTCATTTGACTGTCGTCAACTCCCTTACATATTTATTAATTCTTCTTTTCGTCAGAAACAAAATTTTTTTTTCACTCGCGTTTTATACTTTCAACAAAAACACAAGTTCTTTCATCATCTTTAATTTGTTTAAAAGTCGCATTTTTTCTAGACTAATTTTTACAAAAATTAAAAATTCAATTTTTTTATCAAATTTTTTATTATATTTTATGTATAATATTTTATACATAATTATATATAATATTTTAAAAATAATTATACATAATATTTTATAAAAATAAAAATAAATATTTCATTTGGGTGACACATCTGCTTTCAGCATGATTCGACCTGAATATGGGAAACACGAGTTATAATACTTTGAAGCTCAAAAAGTTGGTACATAAAGAAAAATCAGTATCAGTATGGCAGAGTCTTGGAAACGAACTCGTTTCCAAGAAGAATGTGCAAAAACTTCGCCCTAACTTTTCTCTCCAACCAATTTTCTTTACGGTGATGGATCAGAAATTTATTCCCCGGTTCCAATTATTTGTTATAAAAATTTTGCACTCGAATCATGCCGCTGTCCAATTTTCAACGGCGCAATATTGCGTGCACTCGGCTTTCAAAACAAACAAATAGATTTAATAAAATTTCTATCAAGTCACATGGTATATTGCAATTTTACAATTACATGATTTATTTACACAGTACCAAGATAATGATACTGTCGTTGTAAATAACAGTCATCGAAATTAGTCAATTATTAACATCGTATGTTGTATCAGCTGTGATTGAATTCTCTGCCTGTATAAATATTTATCAACGATTGTCAGAATTATTAGCGTTTTACATGTATGAATATACAGATGCAGAGGTAAAATACTCATTATCCTGTCAAATTTCATTGGAAAATTCCAAAATTATAAAAAAAAAAATCAAATTAGAAAAACACCAAAACCAACTAAATTTATTCCAATATAGGCATAAATAATTGCAACTTTTAATGCAAAATATTTTGAGTCTATCAGATTTTTCTAATGTTTACAAATGTTAAAATTTTCAACTAAATTTAATCAACTACTTGAAATGAAAATGAATTGAACAGACTTAAAAGAAAAGGGCTAAGAATAAACCTCTGAAATAATAATAAAACTTGGAAAACAAGACCGATTGAATTGGATTGCTTGTGAGCAGAAGAGTTGTTTTCAAAATCAAAGAGTTATAAACGTATATAGCGGTTTAATGAATGCAATTGTAGGATGCGTTCAGGTCGATAACGCTATACCCCAATAACCTCAAGCTCGAGCCGTTAAGAATTAGCGGTTGTGTTAACTGGCCCACACAAACCGTCAACGTATATTAATGATCACAAGCGGAAATCATTTTCTCGACTGTAAAACCCCCGGATTAGAGTCAACAATCCAGCCGGGCAACATCTGTTTCCTTTTCCCTGCAATTATCCCTGGATTATACTTCGTGCATTAAATTCGTAACTGGAAAAATAAAAGAAAAAGAAAATGAAAAAAAAAAAATGATAGAAAATAATCCGTTCGAGAGATCCGACTTTTTTGTCTCGAGAAATTCAAATGCGAAGCTCTTTTCAAGCGAAGAGCTCGGTTTGTAACGCGCGCAATTTATTACGACTTCCTTATCGACTGACTATCCTTTAGAAACGGAAACTAGACAAGGTCATGAAAAACAAAACAGCACTCGAAATAAAATGTAGAATTTTTTTCCGGAACGATGAAATTGAAAACAATTTGTATGATTATCTGCACACGTTATGCATGGTTCTGTTTGTCTATGGAAAATTTGTTGTACTTGTACTGCAACCTCTATACGAACAATATAAAATCAATATAAATCATTTACTAAAACAACTCGAAATCTAAAAAATATAATTTCAATAGAAATAAAATTAAAATTCACTTGAATTTTCGTACGACTAAAAATAAGGAAGTTAAAACTTTAAGTGTTCAAAAAATCTTTAATGATCAATCTTTAATGATTGGTTGCAATGTTAATTTTGCCATTTTCATTATCATTTGCATGTACTTAATTATTTTTCAATTAAAAAGAGCGAGTGGTCGATGGGGAAAAAAAGAAGAATATAGTGATAAAAAATTTTCATTTAAAGAGCTTAGTTAGCATTAATCATCAGATTGTTAACATGGAGATGATTTTTTGTTACACGAGCAATTTGCATAAATGATCAAGCGTCGTGATAACATGTTTGTGTCCGAACCGTCAATAATAAGAAGGGATGGGAATCGATGATGTTTAAATATTTATCGCGTGAGTTTGAGAGCCTCCGCGAGTGCTCAAGGTTTCCGCGCTATGTTTACGACAGTGCGGGGATAGTTGCGAATTAGAAGCACCCTTGAAATTATACAAAATCGCGAGTTTTTACACCATACGCGCGGGGTTCATCATTTTAAGCGGCCTCGAAAAATTGATCGCCAGTTTTATATGTGAATGGCAAGGTTACACGAGATGAGTGCTTCCAATTTTCTTATTCTTTCGCGTCGACCAACCCCGAAAGCTTGTTTTTTCAAAAAAAGACACTTTCTCATCAGCGACGCGTGCACTTTCAAAGTTTTTTTTTTTTTGTTTTGTTTCATGAACAATTAGCTTTACTGTTTGCTTCGCTTGTGAGGATGACAAACTTCTGCTTTTGAATTTCGATAGAAATTAAATGTTTTGAACTTTCGCAAGAAATTGTCAACCGACTGATCTGGAGGGAGAAAAAAGCACTGTTTTATAAATAAAAAGAGCTACGCGGAAGTTTTAAGGTGTAAGACAGTTATAATCGGCTAAGATAATTTATATCTGAGCTCGGTACAATATAGGTTGGGAGCCAATTATATTTACCCATTTTTTCTAAAAATAAAATTCTGTTCAAAATCGGATTAGCTAATGTTCTGTGCTCTTATGAAATTCGACTTTTGAATTGACAAACGGAATTTAATTATCTCTGAAACTCAATTATATAAAAACGGTTGGAAACATTTTTAATAGCTTCACCAGCAAGAAAACGAACAAAAAATTGTCAAAAAATGAACAAACTTAATAAACTGATGAAATTTTCACATCGAATTTAATATTCTATTTCAACGAAATCTTCCTGCAAGAATTTTAGATCAATTTTTGGCACAGTGATTCGAATAAGGTACCGTCCTTATCTCTTGCGGGTAATTTATTTTTTTTTAATCTTCGATTAGCAGAATGAAAACTCAACTAAACTATTTAAACAACTGATGGTAATTTACCGATATCTAGATAAACTATTTAATATTCACATTTTTGAAGATCTAAAAATATTTTATATTGTCTATCTCATATGTAGATCACACAAATTACTGCGCACAAAAATTAAAGGGTCACTAACAGAGATATATAACAGACTATATATATAATATTGATATATGTAACACACGTAAATATAAATTTGTTCAACTTAGAAAAATTCAATTCTCTTTAAAACCCACAATTTAAATGATTTTAAATTAATTAATATTATAAAATTTTCTCTTTTGGAAATTGGTTATAAAAATGTTGCATCCAAGACGAGTAAAGAGTTGACAAGGTAATAAACAATCTGATTTCCACGAGTCAAATTCAAAATCTCTTGCCTAATAAGTTGATTACATAATTCGCTCAATAAGTCACGTGAGAAGTGTTTATTTTCTAACAGTGGTGCGATTGAACGAGCCTCTCGTTGCGACCAATCACGATGGATTCTTCAAGGTAACCGAGCATCAATCTCAAAAATCACAACCGGTCGTGACTCAGAAATCCACGTGCAATCCAGGTTGAAAACACAAAATGCTTTTGCGTTTGTGCAAAATCTTGTTTACGCATCACAAATAAACCCGATTTGTTTATCAAAACAAATTGTTTATCAAAATAAATTGTTTATTAAAAAAATAATGTTGACCAATAAAAAAAATTGTTTGCCAAAAATTTGTTTACTATAGTACATATTTGACAGACCGGCTTTACAAATTGAATGAGATTTCAAAAAAAATTTCTACATGTTTGAATCTATCTCAAAATCCTTCAAAAGAGACTGATGCTTCGAATGCACTTCGTTCAAAGCGTTTCGCAAGTCCGCGTTTTCCATTGCAAATTTGTCTTCCATCAAAGCAAGTTGAACGTTCGCGCTGAAAGTCAGAACAATTTCTTACTTTCGGATATTTGAAATGAAAAATCTTCATCGATGAACATTATAATATTTTGTATCGTTAATTAGTATACTGGTTCAATCTTTCAGTGGCGTGTTCTTTCAACTGCATGTACTGCATTTGCTTTTGATCTAAACAGCGTTGGTGCTCTGCCAAACTCTGCTTCAAAATCTCGATATTTCCAAGAAGAATTTGAGTCGTCTGTTTTTCTCTAATGTACTTTCTAAAAATCATATCTCATATTTTCTATTCGATGTTTCATATTTCAATGTAAAAAAAATTCTTAAGTTTAATTTTTGGAGTTTAAAAACAATTTGAATTTTTTGAGATGAATTTTTACGCCTGTATCTCGCTGAATGCAGCCTCCAAGTTATCCAACTGTCTTTTCGAAGTAGCCAAAATTTCCTGATTGATGTTACACTGTGATCTCAAATCGTTCCGTTGACTAGTAAGACTTTCGATTTCTGCATTTTTCTGAATGATCCATTCGTGAGTGTTCTTGCCGTATTCAGTCATGAGCAAACTTGAACCAAGGCGAAAACATTCCAATTAAAGATAATGATTAATCGTAGTAAAGTAATTAACTAGTGACACAGCGATAGACGACGTGTCGTTCAGAGAAACTGATAACAAAACCAAATCGGTGCAAATGTTACGTATGAAATTGTGTCGATGTACATTTTTTGATTTTTGTCCGCAATTTCTTTGGCCAACATCGTTTTCAGTTTCATGATAAGGGGCCTGCAATTTGGGCAGCTTGTTTCTTGGAAAATCTATAAGATTTTATTATTTCTATTTAATTGAAAGACAAATATCTGATTTAATACTTGAACAAATCGTAGAGGAAATCGTCATGTTAAATTTCACTTGCATTGTTTCTATTTACCTTTGGATCGCCTAAGCTCTGATCGTAATCGCAGTTCAAAATATTTTCAACCTGCAGCGTTTCAATAAGCAACCGTCAAATCATTTTCCACGCTAACAATATTTTAATTGATTGATAGTTCGTTCAGTTTTAAATTATTTTTATGTACTTACGTTCATTTCAAAAGATTGACCATATGATTTTGCTGACTGATTTGAATCCAAAATGTCGTTGGAAGAGTCCGGATGAATTTCATCGTTCACTGAAAATGATCGTTCACAAATTTCAAAATTCACAAATTTAAAAAAACGTACAATTGTTTTAGTTGATTGCTTTTTCGATTTACATTTACTTATAATGATTAAAACTTATCAAATTATTTTTATTTATTCAAAATTGTTTGTAAAATTAAACAATTCCGTTGGAACACAAATTTTTACCTGGATTATTTGATCTCCCAAACGAAAACAACTGTGCGAACATTTGTAGAGCCATAAATTCATGCCTGTGCTGTGTTACTCGGGACAAAACTGGACGTCATAGCTTTTAAAACTGCCTCGACATCTCCCCACGAAAATATCTCATTCGAAAAATTTCTGTAAGAAAAAAGAACCGGATAGAGTAAACAAAGTCCGACAGAATAAACAAACACGTTTGTTTATTAATAAACAAATAAATTGCACGAAAAAATAATACATTTTTATGGAACCACAAATCACAAGGCAACCTCATCCGTTGACAGGATAACTTAGACCGAACGGTTTAACGTGTCCAAAACAAAGCTATCTTCGAGTCGGTTTCAAAATGTAAACAAAACAACAATTTCAAACTTAAAAACTTCTACTTCAATAAAACGAACAACCAATTTTCGCGAGTAAACAAAAAATATACAAGATTATAAACAAACAAAAACAACGGTACATCAGATTGTTTACATTTTGTTCTTTTGTTTTTAATATTCGGCAAATGGAAGTGCGCAGACGACAAGTTCGAAAATCAAAACACACGTTGACGTATAAATAATTAACCGGTTAATAACAAACCTCAACCTACCGTTAACTGTAAACAACGTTTCGTCCAATCATGAAAAACAATTCGCACGTGTCAAAGCCAAGTGCGTTCAACCAACTTATCGCATGACATTTATAGATGTTTTGTTTGCCAATTGCTTTGGCGCCTCGTGGTTCAGTCGAGCGCCGCCTATAAAGTAGCCGGTTTGTTTACCTCCGAACCCAGTAACCTCTCTTGAAAGCTCAAACAAGCTCACTCAAAGAAAGTTCCAAAGAATCCTCTCATAAAATTCGAAAAACAACTTTTATATTCCACGGAGTGAAAGTTTATAATTTTTCGGATCTTCGAAAATTTTTATAAACAATTGTGAATTTTTTGAAAAACTACATAAATACTTTTAAAAAGTGGTAGTGACAATTTTTAATTGAATTTCAAGTTAAAGTCGTTGGGATTGTTAATTTAATTGTGAATTTGTGTTTGTGAAAGTTTTTTGTTAATTAAAAATGCCGCCGAGTGCGAAAATTCCTCAGAGATCGTTGATCTTTTTTGGTCGTCAAATGAAGCAGAAAAAAATCGCAACATTTGCAAGGTAAATAAACAAAACAACAAAATCAAAACTAACAAATAAATAAACACATCTTTTTATCAACGATTCGATGTTTACTTCAAATTTATTTTTAATTTTTAATCTTTGAATCCAAATATTCAATTTGAATTTCCCGCCATTGTAAAATTACGAGGAAAGTAGTTTGTGCCGAATGAGAACAATTAAAGAATGAAAAGTCTCGATTACAATTGATCAGGCGATGGAAAAAAAAAGCAGATAATCATCTATTTTGGTTGCAATAAAGTAAAGAACATTAAAACCAATCGAAAGTTGCTCTCATTTGACAGCTCGGATCAGCTGATACTGACGCCATTATGTATTTATATTTGCTTCCTTCAACTCTTATATCTCAATCTTAGTTAGTCTTTAGTGGTAATTTTAGTGCTGTTTCGTTCGATCATCATTTTGGCAAAATAAAAAAAATGAAACAAACATTCAGTTCAAAATGAAATTCCTTCGTGACAAGATTTCTTTTTTTCTTTACAAACAAACAAAAATGTCAAAGTCCCCGATGTACTAAAAACGTAAGTATAAAAAAAAAAACAAACAAGCAATATGTTTCAACTGATCCATCGATAATTTTGTCAACGACAAACAACCGTAAACAAAATCCGATTTTATCCCACCCGAAAACATTTTGAAACTGCGTCGATTTTCCAACCTTTTTCAAAGGTCATGACGCATATCGTACGATCGTACGATACAAAAAGTGAAAGGTTTCTTTGTGGTCTCAGGTGATCACCGACCTATATATTTGAATTTAAAACCAGAGCGCTGCCAACAATTGTCAACAATCTTTTTCTAATTGTCAGTCTTGTTTTTGAAACACCTTGCAGTGACATCTCAAAGTACGCAGCAGTTGGAAGAGGCAAACCTTTGACCGCGCTCAGTTTAGCTGAACTTGTCAAGATGACAATGAACAACTGGAAGATCATCTCCCAGTTCAAGGAGCTGGTGACCAAATATTACAACGACAGAAACGTCCACGTCGTCCTCAACAAGGAATGGACCGACTTTTTCCAGAAGATGTCTTATTCTCAGATTGAAACTTTGAGGAAGTATTACACAGTTGACAGTTTTAAACCCGATTCAAACGCGGATAAAAGTTTGGAAAAGAAGGACGACGAACAAGTGGAACTGTCAAAGAAGGAAAATGTTAGTCAGCGAGTACCAAAACAGGTAAACAAAGTGCAAAATAAAGAAAGATGAAACAAATTCTTTCTTTACTCTATTGTTTTTCTGTTTAATTTTATTTTTTAATTTAATTTTCTTATTTGAAAATTAATAATGAATTAATTAATTTGATTTTTTAGGACGCTGGAGTTGAAATGCTGAGAACCGTGACAGTGAATAATGTACGAGAGCAACTGTACAATCTGCCTCATGTGATTTCGATGTTGATCCCAAAACTGACATCGAAAGCTAAAGTCCTTCCCTTGTCATCGACCCCGAAATGGAAAAGCAACATCCAGTCGAGCGTCTCCAAGCAAAGCATAATCTCCAGGACGAGACACATCCTAACCAGCATACAAAACGCGGAGTCCCATTCATCGCAGCTGAAACGGATCGAAGACTTGATCCAGCATTTGGAACAGTATAATGACGCTCGTCATCACGCCATCAGAAACGGCGCTATTAGTATTTTGTTGAATACGCGAAGGAGGTGCAAAAATAACGAAGTTCAAGGTAGATACGAACGACAGAAACAGACTTTGATTTCATTGAAATTTCTCGACTTTTTTAAAACTTTATTAAACATTTTGAAAAAAATATTTTCAATAAACTTTGCGACGCTTTTTTTTTATTTTTTATTTATCTGAGATTAAATCATCAGATCGAAATGATTTGTAAAAGTGCCAGATCGAAAGAGTAAATTTAGAAATGTTCTATAACATTTTGTTAGATCTTTAAAGTCATGTTTGGATGAAACTAATATATTTCATATAATCTTTTTTTACAGAGACTTTGAAAGAAGCTCTTGCTCTGTTGGGACACGTCGATCCTCTACCAGGTAGAGGAATCCGAATCCTGTCCATAGACGGTGGGGGCATTCGTGGTATTGTTGTTATTGAGATGCTCAAAAAGTTAGAGCAGCTCACTGGAAAGCAGGTGTACGAGATGTTTGACTACATCTGCGGTGTCAGCACTGGCGCTGTCTTATCTGGAGTTCTAGGTAAGCACAATTTTCGTATCAAGCTATTGTTACAAGACAAAACAATTTCTTAGGAAATGAAACTTTTGTTACACGCAGTCAAAGCCATGACGAATCATCAAGGTAACTTGCAAAAACAAAGTTTTAAGTTCTTAAGATTTATTTATTCATTTCATCAAATTAGATTGAAAATTTTCACCTTATTTTTGGATTTATTGAATAAATAATATTTTAATCCGCAGGTGGCAGTAGAAACAAATCTTTAGATGAAATATCCGAACTGTACAAAGAGATGAGCACCAAAGTATTCACCCAGAATTCTTTGAGAGGTACAAGCAATTTAGTATGGAGCCACGCTTATTACAACACAGCACTGTGGCAGCAGTTGTTACAAGAACACATAGGAGACACAGATCTAATCAAAACTATTCGTGGTTCTAAGGCTCCCAAGGTAATAAAAACAAATTTTCCATTCAACAACTTTTTTTATCAACGGCAAATATTAATCTATTTGATTACAGTTCTCAGCCGTTTCTGCTATTATTAATCATTCAACCGTGATGGCATACGTTTTTCGAAATTACACATTCCCACATGGCATGGAGAGCCAGTACACCGGTTGCCACAAACACAAACTGTGGGAAATAGCACGGGCATCTGCAGCCGCTCCAACTTATTTTGAAGAGTACAAATGTGGCGAGTTCGTTCACCAGGATGGAGGTATTTAATAAATATTTATTAAATTGAAAATTCATGAAATTGAACGTTTTAAATAAAATCACAAGTTTTAATAAAAATATGAATTTAAAATTTTTAAAATGATGAATTTTTTTAAAGGTATTATGGTGAACAACCCGACAGCCGTTGCCATTCACGAAGCAAAACAATTGTGGCCGGACAGTCCGATTCAGTGCATAATTTCATGTGGAACTGGGCGTGCACTTTGCAGTCTAAATAGCATCTCAGAAGAGGCCAGCAAGGAAATCGCTGCAGCGTCAAGTTGGAAAGATAAGTTCTTCAAGATATTGGATAGTGCTACAGACACGGAAGGTAACGTTTTATTTCTTTTATCCATTTTTACACATGGAAAATTAAAAAAAAAATCATGAAATCAAATGAGAGTCTGATTAAAAATGACTTGAACATGGATTTAAATTAAATTTTTTTTCCTCCAGCGGTGCACACTACTCTGAACGATCTTTTGCCAGACGATGTTTACTTCCGGCTCAATCCTTATCTCACAGAGATGCTCTCGATGGTTGAAATCAGGCCAGAAAAATGGCTACAACTCGAGCAGGACACTCACATGTATATGCGCAGAAACGACGAGAAGTTCCGGACGGCGGCAAAAGCACTCACGCAAAAACGGAAAGTCACACAAAAGGTCAACGACTGGGTGCAAATGCAGAAACAGCTTTATTTCCCGTGAATTTTACTCATCTAGAGGTTATTAAAAGAAGCATACATCTCCATGGTCGATTTAACAATCGAAATAAACAATCGATTTTTATAATTTAATGACCATCTAATAGGCTAGTTTACCAATTGTGATACTTGAAACCATTTATTTTTTTTTTAATTTTTATTACTACTTTAGATTATTCTTTATGAACAAAATTTTTGCTTCAAGTAGAGACTGTGAGCATTGTGAGAAAATCGATTGAATAATGTGAAAAATTGGTAATGTCATTGCCACTTTTCAAACGCAACTTCCTCACAACCAATGCTTTTATCTAGTTTAAGTTTTAAGTTTCCGTGTTCGGAAAATCGATCATTTTATTTGTACTGAAACCCCTTTGTACCTTCGTACGGAATGTAATTAATTTATTTCATAGTTTAAGAGTCATTATTTCAACAGTGCGTGCAGTAATATATTTTCCAAAAGACAATTTAGTTCCTCTTTGAACAAAAGTTATGAAGTTCATCTGTTAAAGTTCACTTCGTTATTATATTCAAAAATATTGTCATCGATCAAACTGATACTAAATCTGAATAAAATGAATGTTGACAAAACAATCCAGGCCTAATTGCTTCATTTGTTTCCCGTGCAAATTTTGCAAAAATAAACACCATCATCCCAATATAACAATGGAAATGAATTAAATTATATTTATTAATTTAGAATAATGAAAAGTTAACAATCACATTTGTCTATTTATGATTACTATGAAATGTCACTCAAATGACGTACGCGTTTTGGCGGGTAAATACAAAATCTTTCACTGTCCTACCCCAACATATTTCTTCATTTTTTTCTTTTCAATTTCTTACTTTTCAGATAATCACAAACTGCTCAAGTAAGATTCGACATCCCTACCGGTAAAATATACTTTTTCAAAACAAATGTGATAATTTGCGATCATCCCACGCTAAAACGCAGTTTGCCATTATTATATTTTTAGACATCTAACGCGTCCGAGCCTTATGTCACAACATCTGGTCGAGGCAGAAAATGGAGTCCAGTGTTTACAATTTTTCGTCCACGAAAATGTGCCGGCTGGACTGAGAAACGATGGAGAAGACGCAGCAGGTTGATTCTAACGAGATCATCTTCGTCCTTGACGAGGAACGGTTTCGTGTCGACAAAGCAAAACTGATGGAAAAGTCGCAGTACTTTTCGGCGCTTTTCTCCGGCCAGTACAGAGATTCCACCAGTACAGAATTTCCCATCAAGCTCAAATGGTCGACGAAAAATTTGTTGGTTTGTATTTTGTTTTATTCTGTCAATCTTCAACTTAAACAATGTAAACAAAAATTTATTATTTCGAAAATAAACTTTTAGGTTATGTTTTTAAATTTTCTTTCAAAAAAGAACACTGACTTGTTAGATTGTAAGAAATGAACATTTTATAAATATATTAAAAAGTGGATATTTTTTCTATTTTGATAGGCGTTTACATTTTGGATCAATGAGAATGATGAGTACGATAAGTCTTATTACTCAGATCTTGAATCGCGCTTTAAAGAAGACCTGGTCTCAGACGTCATGGAGCTGGTTGACATTGCGAATTATTTTGTCGTCGACAGGCTCGTGGAGGATCTTAAGAATATCATCATCAAGTTTCATCTGAACCCTAAGAAGGCACTGTATCTGTTTCTCCACGTAAGATATCTGCCGCTGCTTAAGGACCTGCGGGATTTGAGTTACGCATTGGTTTTAGAAAAGTTCACTCGGATACCAAGGTGCCAGTTGCTCGACCTTCCGTATGACGATTTCATACGGCTGGTTGCCAACGTCAACTTGCAGTGCGACAAGGAGTTTTTAAAAAAACTCATGACCGACTGGATCTATGTCAACAGTTCGAGACTCGGAGTCAGTAAGGAAACTTATTACAAAAATATGCACGTCCTTCTGAATGGTAAATAATATAATTTTCTTTTAATATACTTTAAATTTTGTTAATTTAATTTTTGTTTTCGTAAAAACTGAAACTGATTATTTATTTGCAGATTTTTCATTGACCAAAAATTATCAAGATGTATGGCAGTGCGCTGTATCGTACAAAAAGTCCAAGAACAATGAATGTTCGAAAGTTTTCCTTTTTTATATCTGGGATGGGGTTTCTTTGAAGGAGACCGAGATTAATTCGCCATTTAAGGATAAGATAGGTTTAAATGGAACTCGAGTTCTTTTTCGAGGTATTGTATAATCTTTCAAGATTTTTTTTTTTTCAAAAGCTCTATCTTGTAGTTTTTTTAAGATTCATTCATTCAAGTTATTTTCATTTTGTAGGATTTGATATGTATGTGATCGGTGGACAATTCGCGTACAAAGAATTCAACTATGATATTTGGAAGTATTCATTTCTAACCGAACAATGGTATTATGTTACAAGGTAATTTTTCTTCAGTATATTTTTCAATAATGTCATATAAATTTAATGTTTTAGAGCTTTTAACTTGATTATCTTCAAAATTTTTGATTTTAATAAGATGAAGAAAATGAAAATCAATAATTACAAAAAGTAAAAATAATGTAATGTAAAATAAAACTGATTTACAAATGACGAGAGGATATTTTTTACAGCATGCCACAAGCTTTGAGGCACATGACAACGATATTCTGGGACAATAGATTGTATTTAATTGGAGGCACTTCGCGGTACCGTCTAAAATTTGAGAATCAAATATATTATGACTTCGATGAAGGTAAATTAATTTGACCTTCGATGTATTTTTTTTTTCAATTTGAGCTTGCTTTAGAATAAGGAAAAACTTGCATGATTTCCGTTTTAATTTGCAGATACGTGGAGTGATCCTGAACCAATCCAAGGCTTCTTTACCGGTGACTCCTTAGCGTGCATTGTACGGAATAAAATATTCCTCTTAAGATCTTTGCCATACTTTTTTGATCCTGAACATGGAACTTGGGAGAGATTAAGTAAACGAAGCAGTGATGAAAATGAACAGCTACCAATTACTAATGTGAAATCCATTGTGACTTATGATGATACGATATTGTTTTTAGGTAAGCCATTAATATTAAACATTAATGTTTTATTAATTTAATTAATTTTGTTATTTTTTAGTAATAACGTTATATAATTTCAGCAATGAATGGTGCGAACACGAGTGAAATCTGGAGCATGCACTGCGACGACAGACATTTGAAGAAAGTCGAATCGTCAGTGCAGATAGACTCCATAGTGGTCTGCAAAAATGAAATCATTGGTTTTACTCAATCACCTTTTTTAATATATATCACGACGCTTTACATCTCGAGTGATGATAAGATTACAAGCAGATATTGTTATAGGCACACTCCAATCAGTGAACCGTCCTGGGACGATTTAAATTTAGGTTTCTTCAATACGTTGAACCCCGATTCGCTGTACAACATAAACCCGGAATTAATTGGCAACATCTAAACAAAAAGAAAACCTTGATCGATGTTCCTTTTCATTTTCTGTAACATATTTTGTATGAATAATTTTTTATAATGAATTCTTTTATGGAATTAGGCAAACTTGTAAAATAATTTTGATTGTTACTTGATATGTATTATATACAACTGTATTACACTGTTTTTTAAACTAAGATTGTTCTGTTCTTATCTCCAAGAGAGCATAAACGATTTTCATCTTTCAAGTCTGTGAAATTTTATTAAATTCACTGATATACTGAATAAACTTACTGAAAAAGATGAATCATACCATAGTGTTTCATTTGTTTATGTTTGATTGAAGTTTGATTAAAGTTTAATTAAAAAATTAGTCTAAATGAAAATACATCTTGGAAATTACAATTCAAATTTATTTACTTTTTTGTATAGCATTTTAAATAAAACTATAATACATTCCCGAAAGAAAACACTGGACATTTTAAAAAGTCATAAAAAACATTTTCCTTATCTTCAAGCCCAAATTTCAGACTGATATCTGTTACTCTGTTCCAAATATTCAATATAAGTTTCCGCTTTGTCTGGCTCCATATCTCCCTCTGTCACAGCAATATTTACAAATTCTTCTCTGACTGCTTTTGGCATATTTTTCGCGTTTCCAGCCAAATATATATACGCATTTCTGCTGAGCAAATTCCATAAAAGTTTCGCTTCTCTTCTAATCAGGTGTTGTACATATCTAGAAAACAAAATCATTTATTTATTGACAGATGAAAATCAAATATTTACGGAAGAAAAGCAGGCATCAACAATAAATCATTACATTTTGTCTTCCTGGTCTCTGGAGAACGCGCAAAATAATTTCAACCCATGTTTTTCCACCATCATCTGGAAATCATCTCTGCAATGATAATCCTTGTCCTTGTATCTGCATCCGAAAAATAGGACGCAATCGTTCAATTCTTGGGCCTCGGCAATTTTTTCCAAAAGTAATGATCTAAACGGTGCTACTCCAGTTCCGGGACCGATTAGTATCATAGGATGATTGTAGTTGAATAGAAAAGTTCCTGGCTGGACCCAGAAACTAATTTTGTCCTCTGGTTTATGTCGGGCCAACCAATTCGAACACAATCCCAATCTTGGCTCGAACAATCTGGTCTTGTACCTGAAAACAAAAATCAAAATCATTATTTAACAAACGTTTATAATGAAAATGTTTATAATGAAAAATGTATCATTTGTTTTACAATTCTTACTTAACAACAGCCATCAGGATGTGTATTTCACTGTCCGAAAACTTCAAACTGGAAGCAATGCTGAACGACCTGTACCTGATCGGTGTCAATACTTCAAAAATGTTCGTCACATTTAGTTTAGATACAGTATTTGGAAAATCGTGCAGCACTTCCAAAATGGTTCTACGAGGTCGGTTAACATAACTGTACAAATCGTCCAACCCTCCTGGCTGACAGAATTCAAACAGCCTCGATTTTTCTAGTTCATTATCACTGATCAGTGCCAAATTCTCCATCACAGTTCTCGTAGGGATGACACTCAAGTCCCAGTACTGTTCCACCAATTGGCCCAAAGTCACAGGCCTTTTAAGAGCCTTTGGGACGGCGATATCAATCTCATTAAGTTGGATTAATGTTTCTTCCCTGACATCCGCGCTGTTCTCCTTCATAAGATGAAAAAATTTTTGAACTTTATCTTGAGAATTTCTGGGCCTCACGCAGAGAACGTCGCCCGGCTTGTAATTCAAATCACTGGCAAATATTTTCATCAGTCTAACATCCTGAAAATGATCCTCGGCTGTGATTCGAGAATTGCTTATCACATCGCCAGTCGTCATTTCCTTCCCTTCATAAATATCAAATGTTTGATACCCCGCGACTTCATTCAAAACATTGACTTCAAATTTGGTGATCAAACTGAGCTCCTCGCTCGTTACTTTGACGTTATTGATTTTGTTCCATCTGCTGAAAAAGGTCTCCGTGAATGGTATCACAACGCTGTCGATACCAAGCTCGTCTTGGTCGTCCGCCAGACCGATTTCCATAAAGGGTGTCGCCCCAAGTTGTACCAGACGATTATGCAATTTTCTCGCTGCGTAGTTGAACTTTTGATATGATCTGTCACCAAGTCCCAGGACACAAAAATCGAGTTTTGACAGAGAGTCCTTCGACAACTTTTTATTCAGGAGAAATTTCCAAAATTTTCTCATGTTTGTTGGCATGGCACCTTGACCTGTTGTTGATACCACAAAAACGACCATCTTTTCATCTGGTAATTCCTGAATGTTGTAATCATCCAACGAAGAAATTTTGCAAGAATATTTGTACCTGGGATAACACAATTTTTAAATTAGCAAAATAATTTTTGTATCAAAACATTCAGTTGTATAATTCGATTTGTCAGTTTCCAATAATTAGTTAAAAACAAAAGATGATAAAATGGTTTAGAAAAAATTGTTTATAAGGAAGGTCATTTACACCAGAATTAACAAAAGTAATATATGACATTAGGACTGTCAACATCACTTCTCTTGTTAAAGATGTACTGATTTTTTTTTTAATTATTTGTCATTAATTTTGTTATCAGTTTTTCGTCTGTATTTTCAAAACGTTTTACCTGGTTCCCTGTTTCCAAATTTGTTCTGCAGTATCTTGGGCAGTTCCCGTTTCGCTGCCATACAAAACATTCAGCTTGATTGCCATGTTTCAGAATTGTATTGACCTGCAAAAATATAACAATTAAAATCAAAACTAAATCTTTACAACAGTAACATTAAATGTAATTGTTTTCAAACAGAGGAAATAGTTTATACTTGGTCAACAATTAGTGACAATTAAATAAGAGTTGAAAGTTGTCAAAATAAGGTAAGTAACCTAAAATTGGTCTATGTACAGAAAACACTTGCTCGAAAGAGGACACAATCTTATTTGTGTTTAACAAAACAGGCTATCAGAAATTGTTTAACAATGTAAACTCAATGGATCTGTCGTGGAACGAGCCCGTTTTTTCAGTTTTGCACTAAAAGTTTGCGCAATTTCTTTTGATATTTCAAACACGACGAACAGCGCCATCTGCAACAATTAGATCTTCTTTACCAACCGAAGCTTGCTTTTCGACCTAACCTAACCTATCCGAGGGAGCGTAACACTGAGGTCAGGGATTGTTAAGTTGGCAGCGCTGCGTGCTTGCGGATGACTGTCAAAACCTATATTTCTCTCAGCGACGTGCGTAACGTTTGATGCCAACGACGGAAAAGCGTGGATGCGAACGTCGGCTCGTTGTGCCGAGAGTGCGAGTGCGAGAGCAACGAGCGCGAGCCGCAGGCCAGTGCGCGGCGTCGAGGACGCGTCCAGAGTCGCCGTCGACGCACAGCACCAATCAGTGAGTCCGTTTGTTATCGACTCGCTCTTTTCGCACGCTAAATCCGCGACGTCGCGAGTGCACGACAATTTTCGTCCCTTCTCCTCCGACCTCTCCGCGCGTCGCCGACTTCCGCGTTCATGCAGTTTTGCAACAAACCTCGAGGTCAACCTTGTGCATCGCCTGTTCGTTTTTTTTTTGCACCATCTTTTTTTCTACCGCGGGGGGAGGAGGGGGCTTGCTCGCGATTTGTGTCAGTTTCCGAATAGAAATGAGGTTTTCGATCGGGGCCAAAAGTTTTCGACCTTCTGTTTGGTTCCAGCTTTGATGCTTTGGAGGTTACAGTCAAAAAAATATGCGACAGATGCAACTAGGACGGACTGTTTATGTTTTTCTTAAATCCTCGTTTTTTGTTTTTTAATTTTTGTTTGTTTATTTTTCGTTCAGTCTCATGTTTACGACTTATTTAAGAACTCTTTTCTTGTTTTTTTTCAGACTTTTCAATCGTCGCACATTATTTTTCATCAGCTGTCTAGTTTGTCCTTCAAAAAACCCACACGTTCATTTTGCGAAGCGACATGATATGCATCGTTCGCGCTACCTCTCTCTCTGTCTCCTCTCTCTGTCAATCTTGCAGTTGAAATCCGCACCGAAAAATCGTCTCTGCTCGGATTGTACCGTTACTCGTTGATCAACAGACGGTTTCTCGTTTTTGCTGGACGTCTGGCCGTCGCTCAGGTGATGCCAGCCGACTTGTTTAAGGTGGGAGTTTTGCACGATCTCGAGGAAGACTTTTTGAGGTTATTCTCGCCTCACTCAAGGATTGCATTCTTGACGTATTGACAATAGAGTCAAATTAGGTAACCAATCAGGTGTTCACTTTTTTTTTAATTTTTTTTTTTTGATTTAAAAATATTTCCCATCTTATTCAAATTTAAACACAAATTTACCTGTCATCCATCTTTGTTTACAATTGTTTATAAAATTATTTATAAAATTGTTTATAAAATTGTTTACAAAATTGTGGTGCAAATTTTCTCTCCACTTTTTCGCATCTTTATTGTTTTCTATTTTTTCTTGTTATTTTTTTGTAATTCTTGTAATTTTGTAATCTCAAAATTGTAAAATGACAAATAAGTCCGGATAATTTGGTGGACGAAGATGTCTCATTTTTTTTATTAATAGGCCAAGATTGCACGCACAGTGACGTCGCCGACACGTGTCTGTGCAATTTTAATATTTTGCTCGAGATCTGAGGAAAAATCAACCCTGGCGATGTTTCGCAACGTATTGTCGCGTGTCGAACGGTATGTTGAACCGATTTGAACACACAGTGCCAAGGTCAATGAGCACACATTTTCGAGTTTGATATACTTTGATTTCAATCAAGACTGGCTGCTTGCGATTGTCAATGTCTTATTCAGACTGGAAAATTAAATCAAAACCGCGCACGAGCCAATTAAAAATAAGTGCAACAAATAAAATCATCAAAGTTATTCCGTTCCTCTTAACCGTAAGAGTGAAGAAGAGAAATTCGCAATTAGGTGTTAGTTTTGTGGAACTGAAAATAAAATTGCTCAAACCATTTTTTAACTTTATAAACTTGATATTTCAACTTTATATAACTTTTTCATTTTTTTTTTGTTCTTCAATTATCTATGGAAAAAATGGAAGTGTAGGAAATATTGAACAGGAAATTGGAAATTAGAAACAAACAAAAGTGAAATAAAAGAATGAAAAATATAAATTAATCATGAGATGGAAAATAAACAAACCAGAAGTAATAATTATCATTGACAATCTAAATGGTAGGAGAAACTCTTATCCTCGTACTAAATTCTGACTTTTTCTTGCAAGTCATATGTGTGAAGCAGAAAAACCGTCAGCAAAATGTAATGAGAAAAAAAAATTGTGTGAGTGTATGAGAGAAAGAGAGAGAGAGGATAGGAATTCAACCTGGTATGAGAGCTCCGAATGAAAATAATAGTGAAAGTAATAGAGACGATGATCAAAGCAGGAACACTCGGTCGATAACTCAGCTCACTTTTACTCGTCATCCATCAAAGTGTATTTGAAAGTCAGATTTTCATTGCCTCCACTCTTGTCTGTTGCAGAATTTGGAAAGCTTCCACTAGTTTATACCAATTTAAGATGTCAACCACGTGACGCTGAGTGTCGAACAATAAACGCGGGTACGGCCCTGCGCACACACAATCTAGGATTCAATTCTCGCACCGCTGTATAATTGCACTGCGACTTCGACGGGGACAAGACGGTTATCGCTCCAGATATTTCTCATTTTTAGGTATTTTTTTCTTTATTTTTTCATCGTCAAAATGAAAATCAAAATAAAAATGAGCAATTTTTTTATATATGAATATGAATATATGAAATGCATCAGTCAGATGTATAGTACAATTTGAAAAGAAACTGAATAATAGAATTTAAAAAAAAATACGAATTAGATTTCGTTGAAATAGTATTATTTGACTTTTACATTAGCATACTTAAGTTAATTGAGCTGTTAATGGATTTATTTCACCATCATACTTTCTATCTACAATGAAGGTCACAGTTACATCCGAAGTAATTTTTTTTTTCATTTCACAATCGCCCATCGCAATGATGAAATTAATATTTTCGCTTTATATGTTATTTCAAACCGAACAAATAGCGGTTTCTGATAATCGGATCAAGTTCATCTCAAAGATTAATATTTTATATTATCAGAAACATGCGCATGAAACATAAATATGAGAAAACCATATTTATATTATTACCATTTAACATTCTAAGGAATACAATATGACATTGTAAAAATAGTTATCTTTTTTTAGTAGAGTATAATTGTAAGAAACGATGCATCTAGTAAAATATTTATAATCTATAGACTCACTGACGTGATCGGATTACAAAATAGAACTAAAAGTTCTATTTTTTGGATCAATGTCTGTCCGTATAATCCGTATAACAATTTTTAACTGATTTCAAAATGTTTTTCCTTTTCTAAGACCGTTTTTATTTTGCAGGTCAAAATGAGTGGCAGACTAGGAGAGAGCGAATCGAAATGGACCTGCGAGTACTGCACCTATGAGAACTGGCCGTCGTCATTGAAATGCACGATGTGTCGCGGTACGAAGCCTCTGCTGGCGGAAGACATCTATCGGCTGCGTGATCCGAGCCCGCAGCGTTCCGGATCGAGCGTGGCCTCGGGACCGGTGCAGCCCGCAAGCCCGGATACGTACACCCACTCGCAAAATTACAGCCAGAACGTTCCTTCGGCTGGAAAATGGTCCTGCGAGATGTGCACCTACCTTAACTATCAAAACACGACTCGCTGTGTTCAATGTGGCAATCGTAAAACTGCGAGTCAACACAACCAGATACACTCGGCAGCCTCGAATTTACACGAACACCTCGCTCCACTACGACTCGGTGATCCGCCGCCAAATATTGGCTCTAATTCGGTTAGGTTTTATCCGAATGTATTTTATTTATTAACTTAGTCAAAATTAAAAATGGAATATATAATTCACGTTATGGAAATGTTCATTTTCAGACCAATCCATCGGCGAATAACATTCAGCCTGAAAAGTGGTCCTGCAATACCTGTACTTATGAGAATTGGCCGAAAGCAACACGCTGTGTGATGTGCGGCGGTCAGAGAGAAAAAGAGAAACGAGATAAATCCACAACGAATTCTACGCTCATATTTCCCAGCCCTGAGCGCGACCTCAGCCAGCGAGGTCTACCTTCACCTCCCCATACACCTTACATCCATCAGGCGCAGCAAGATGAGAACCTCGCCACAGCTAGACGGTAATTCAAGATACCAGAACTTGAAACATTTGATCTCATTTCATTAAGTTCTTTGCGAATGATTAAATTCAGATGTAAAAACAAAAAGTAATTTGCGAATTTGTTACAGGAGTTCTCACAGATTCGATAGCAGAAATGACAGTCTTCCAACTCCACAAAGCCCGAACAACTGTGACTACGAGCGCAGACTTAAGCAGCTGAGGCGTCACAATGATTGGTGCTGGCTAAACGCCTGCCTCGGTATTGTTGAAGGCGACGATGCGCCCGTCGAGACTTACCTAGCTAGTGGCGGTAATCCGGCTCGACAGCTAACGCATTCCGAGGTTTTACTGTTGAATAGGAGCAGTGCATTCGACGTAGGACACACTTTAGTTCATTTAGCAATTAGGTAAAAAATTGTTGCACAAAAAGCATTGCGGTTTCGTTTCACTAATTCGTTCGCAAGGTGGATCTAATTGTTGCGGCTGTTTCAGGTTTCAACGAGAAAGTATTTTGGCGACGTTGCTCTCGCAAATCGAAGGCTCGGGCACCGGAGTTAAGCGAGTGCCTAGTTACGTAGCTCCTGATCTTGCGGCGCAAATTAGGCGCCATGTATCAAATAGTATTCGTCTTCGGAAAGGAACTTTCCCCTGCTATTTTATTAGCGACATGGCAACGTTTGCTTTACCAGCTGAGGTTGTTATACAAAACCGTACACGATTCATCTGAAATAAAGTTCATTTTTGAAAATTGATTTCTACTATTCCACTAAAGTGACTTTTGTATTTGATTTATGTAATCTTAATGCGATCGGATGGATTTCAGGTTGAAGATTTGCCGAGTGTTGTACAAGAGCAAATGTTGGAAGAACTGTTGGATAGAGAAGCTCAACAACAACTAGAAGGTGGGGACGGCGAGCCAGCCGCATTGAATTGGTCCTTGGAAATAACTGAGAGATTAGGTAGTCGATTACATGCGCTCTGGAATCGATCAGCCGGAGACTGTCTTTTGGATTCTGCGATGCAAGCCACTTGGGGAGTCTTTGACCGAGATAATGCACTTCGCAGGGCGCTCGCTGATACTTTACAACAAGCCGGTCAATTGTAAGACCCTCAAAGTCAAAATTAAACATCTTTCCTATTCAATTCGACAGTTCGAATTCATTCATTTTATTGGATTGGTAACATATTACCGACGTCTTAAACATCTTTCATTTTTCTAGTTTCTATCCCCGGTGGCGTGAATACGAGGCGTCCCAGGCGTCCAGAATGTTGGACTTTACTCTAGAAGAGACTCAGTGGCAAGAAGATTGGGAAAACTTGCTATCCACTGCCGCGCAACCAGGCAGCGCTTTAGAGCAGCTGCACGTCTTCGCGTTAGCACATATTCTAAGAAGACCCATTATTGTATATGGTGTTAAGTATGTCAAGAGCTTCCGTGGCGAAGACATCGGTTGGTTTAAGCTATTATCTTTCAAAATATGTAAAAAGTAACAACATTATTCCACCGAAACACTTTTTTATAATCTAAATCTTTTTTTTTCATATAGGTTACGCTAGATTCGAAGGCGTCTACCTGCCGCTCTTATGGGAGCCATCCTTTTGCATTCGCTCACCGATTGCACTGGGCTACACTCGTGGCCATTTCACTGCACTTGTACCGATCGAGCCATATTCATCTTCGCGTATTCCAGCCCACGGCGTCGGCAGTGTGAGTGTCGGCGGCAACGGTCAGATGCAGCAGCTGCAGTTGCAGATGCAAACAACCTTCATGCCGGTTATGGACCGCGACCATAAATTGCTGCCAATACACTTCCTAACCCCCGAGGAGATGGGTCGCGAGGAAACCATTCTGAATCAGTGGCTAGATATCTGCACGACTGAGGGTGGCATTCTTGTTGCCCAACAGATGCTTCATAAGAGACCGCTTCTTGTCGCTCAGATGCTCGAGGAATGGCTCAATCACTACAGAAAATTAGCGTGAGTTATTTATTGACGAAGAAAATTGTGCCAAATCAAAAATACTTTAATCAATGTCTTAAATTCAGTCTTTTATTTTTTAATCTAATCAAAACATCTGTTGTACGATGATCTGGTTGTATGTATCATGCAAATGGTTGTAGATTTATTTATGGAAAAGTAAATTTGTATTACAATCTTGAAAACCTCTTATGAGAAACTAATTTTTTTCCTAATTAAATATTTTAGCACGTACATTGTATTCTTTACAATGTAGTTTTCTGAATGTTCAGCTAAGATTGTAATTGTGAGTTTTTTCTCATAAACAGACAGACAAATAACGCTCCCTTCTCGAGGCCCGTGACCTTGCAGGATTACAGTAGCGACGGTGACACAGAGGACGAGTAACAGCAAACCACCGAGCACCCGACCAGCAGCGGCGCAGTCTAACTCGCAAGAGTGTGGAAACATGAAACTGAAAAACAACCTCGCATCAATCTGCTGTCTCTTGGAAAGCGCGACCCTCAAATACTTCCATCTCGTCTGGTCTATTGAATTCGACTTGCACTCTCGGTCTGTCCTAACGAACCGTTTTTCATCGAGATTCCTACGATTGATTTGTAACGTTTATAAAATAGTTCAACTGGAGATCTGACGACCGTGTATTTTTGACGCTTGTACAAACTCAGAACCTGTGCAATAAAATTTTGTGTTTTCGATGGAACAAGTTTTCGAAAGATGTTTCTTTTCTGCATAGGTGCTGAGACAATCGGGCCTCAAATTTGTACAGTTGCCAAATTTGCAGCTCGTTATCTAATGATTCTATAGTGACTCTATAAATAAAAATGCAAAATAATTATTATTGTCAGAATCGAGTCGAGAAGACAAACTAGGCTGTTTTTCACGTTGAAAATGGTATGCTGTATGGAAAAAGTGAAAGATAAAGTGATCGTTCTTGCTGACAGACCGCTCGCCTGTGTGGCACGCGTGACGCCGTTGTGTCGCAACTTTCGGTTACCAAGTTTTGCCCATTTTTTTGTTCGTCACTTGATCCGATTTGTCTTTACGTTGGTTGTGAATGCGAAACAGCTGCAAGTAATGAGCAAACGTTTGTCTACCCATCTCAGAAATAAGCCGGATATTTGAATCAACCTGATCTTTTACATTTCTAATGAGTGTACGTAAAAGAAAAAAAAAAGAATGAACTTGTCAGTTACGGCGCATACTCACCGCGACTATATTTTACGTATGCAATCTTTAAGGGGCATTTTGCTGCTCGCTTTATCTAATTTCGTTCTCTTTCTTCTTAATTATTTACTGTGATGGGATTTTCTATTATATTTCCTTACTCTGCGTTGTTGCGAATCTATGAAAAAAAAAATTTGTGGTATTTTGTTTTTCATAAAAGTAAGGAAGAGAGTGAAATAAAATTTGTTATAGATTTGCGATTTTCTTATTTCTTTCTTTTCGCGTTGTAATGTACTTAATGATTGTAAAATTTTTCGGTCATTTATTATTACGAACAATCAGTGTAACCCTTACGGCGGTAATGATAATGATCGGAATATCCGAAAAGGAATTGCGTTGCTTGAAATGACTAAGCGACCTAGAGAATCGTGATTATATTTTTGTTACGTATTGATTTATGTATTTTATGCACATTGTTATAAATGTGAGACGCGAACTATGTAATAAATTACATACTCATTGAGAAACCTTTTTAGGCAATTATTTACGAGTTTTTTTGGATTATATTTTGTTATGACGAACACACGACTATTGTACACATGCCTCCGCGACTTAGAAACAACGCTGCTATATTTGTCATGACATTTTCAACCGGTACATCTTCTTGTTTTTTAATTGCCAAGTTTTTGTGTTCTTTTATTTGCGAATTTGGATTTAATTTATGTCTGATTGATTTGAACATTGTTAAAGAAATGCCACAAATTTTTGTTGATTTGTGCGACCAATTTCCTAATCGTGACAGCCGATATAAAACGTCTCTTGGATGTATGCACGTTATGTGTGTCTGTGTTTAGGAAGTACGTGTGTATACATACAATCCTGCTCTGTGTAAGATCGTATTTATATACATCTACATGAAAATCATTGTTAATCCGTGTGAAATGTTGCATGTTCTTTTTCCGTTCTTTGAGAGCTTCATGTATATATGTATGTATGTTTGTAGGTACGTAACAAAATGGTGATCGCTTGGCCAAACGATTAACCCTAATCAAAAGAGTACAAAACTGAAAAAATGCGGCAAAGTAACGGAGGAATTCGTTTGTTTACGATGTTGTTATTATTATAATAGACCTATAAACTATATTGAGGAAAAAAACTCCGAAAACAACCAAAAAAAAAAAGTTAAAAAAGTTCTATATTTCGCTTGGCGTAATTTTCAATCTCGGTTCTCTGCAGGATTCAAAAAAAAAAAAAAAAAACTTTTGAGAAACTGATATTAAAAAAATCGTAGTGTCTAGTCCTTATAGCAGTTACGTATTCCACGATCATGGCAATCAATTGTATGATTACAAACACTTCGCTGCTGTTGAGTCATTCGAAACCATTCTCCAACATAGACAAAGATGACTTTACATTTTGGCAGTTGTGCGCAGCGACAAAAAATTGCGGATATATAAATTCCCTTATTTTTGCGATAAAACGCAACGCATGGTTTGTTTTTGCCAAAATCGTTTTTAAAATTTGCGGCTGTGGAAAATGCGAGAGCGCGACAATTTGTATCATGAAAAATTGTTGAACCTCGGCAGGAGATTTATATTTTTGTTGTTGATTGGCACCGTTGTTGACAGAACTGTTCGTACTCCCCCGAGCTTGTTTGTGACCAAATGCCAATTAATTGCGAGAGAAGATTAAGATTGTGAAGTCGTCGTAGCTTGTTCTCAGCGATGACGTTACGATGTCAATTCCGGCTGGAAAAGTGTGTGGGAAACCAATTCATCGCCGCCGCTTAAAATGTCCATACTAAAGCTTAAAAACTGAGGAATTAAACAAATTTTTGTTTGTCGACGAAAATTTTGAAGGGAGAAATTAAAAACAAAGGGTGACAAATGTGACACGTTCTAAAGGAGTAACATTTTGTCCGTTTTAATCAATGTTTCTTGCACGTCGCCACAAATATTTGGCAAGTGATAAAAAAAAGTAAAATGTTTTACGAGAATGAAAATTGCAACAGAATAGAAGTATCTATATTATAATAGATTATATGAAATGAATTATATTGAATAATATATCGATGTAAAATAATTATTATATAAGTGATTATTAATTATTATGGTTATTAATTATATTATTATTCATTATTATGATGAGCGCACGGAGGTAAGATAATAAAAGCAAAGCTGACTTCATTAGATGATGTTTATCATGATTTCGCATACCTATATTTGATTCGGAGTTTTGAATTTTTCATTTCAATGAATGACGGTTGAAGTTATTTCTAAATGAATAACTTAACGAAATTTGAAGCATCAGAATTAATAATAGAGCGGGAAATAATTTATCGCGACGTCCAATGTTATTTATTTTCTGCTTTGTTTTTATAGATTTTCTAGCTATGCGGTTGGAATCGATCCCGTCTACAGTTTAATAATGTAACGAGTTTTAAAATAGATACTCTTGCAATTTTGGTGCAAAATAAGCGGTTAATGAAAAACTAAGAGAAATGTTATCGGAAAATTATGGCGACTTATTATCAATGTTGTTTCAATTTAAAACGACATTTTGAAAATAGCGAATTGGATGATTTATGTAAAAGGTTTGATAGTCAAGATTTCTGACGTCAAAAAAGTTGTAACGCTTCTAAAATAACGAGTCTCGGTGCACGATTTTCATCTTTTAATTATAGAATTTAGTTACATTTAGTTTCGTGAATAATCCTGTGGACACTAAAAATAATCATCCATTTTATACTTATTATTCCCTTTGAATATTCATTTTAAATAATAAAAACAATTTACTTAATTATAACATTGTACATTACATCATGATTTCGCGTTACGATGAATTTTTAACAAAATTTTTTTTAACTAATTTTTTAACCAAAGATCTGTAATAATTGCTGAAGATTACTAAAGATAAAAAGAGAATTTAATAATGTAAACTATTGGTTATTACTGTTGCAAACAAGATTTTCATTCAGTGTGCAATTTCATTTTGTAATCGCGGCCATGGTAGTGAGTTAGGAGCACCACCATTGACATATTCTTTGGGACCTTTATCGACCATGACAGTTTTAATAACAACCGAAGGATGGCCTTATGAACTGTGATAAGGTCCCGAGCCAAGGAAGAAAAAAATTCTTGAAAAAATTAATAGCGCTCAATAATACACTCAATCCCTTGAGTGTAATTTTTTTTTGATTTCTCATCTTCCACCCTTCATGCAAAGTCACGATCTATAGGTGCTCAATCAATGTGTATCCGAGTATTTTTGGATTTTAGATATCGTAAATTGTTCATATCAATTAAAATACTAAAAATAAGTTGACATAATTATTCCAGTACTTTTTAACCTAACATACAACATTTTATACACTTTTTTGACACTTAAGCAACACAGGTCAGAAGTGTGAAAAAACTTTAACTAGCAATTTATTGAATTGTGTCGAAAATTGATTTCCTATCAACGAATAACAATTAAATCGTTACTTGGGATGAAAGACACAAAGCAAATCTTCATTTTCTTTTCGACTTTTTGAATCTACGAAGAGCTTAGGGACACCGAGTGAGGTGAGTTTGCAGACAAATCTACTTAGTTTGTAGGTGCATCAGTTAATTCAATTTTACGCTAGCCTCTTGGCTTGAAGCTGCCCTCAACTCTTGAATGCGATTGCGGTGCTTTGCTTCTGTGTATAACTCCAACTTCGTCATATAGTTGGGTCCAAAAATTTGGCTCTGGTTACAAAGTACAATTAGTGGTGCTAAATTTCTTACAAAATTCAAGATGGAAACAAAAAAAACTTGGACGCGAAAAGTGTCAAAAAATAATATTTACATTTATAATTGTATTGTTTTAAGTTTACATTTTAGTTTTTGTTTAAAAATCATATTTTGTTTTGTTTAATAAAACAAAGCAAATTAAAAAAAATCATTGAATAATTATATTATAAGAAATACAGGAAACATCTATTTTCTCAAAATATGTTTATTAACTTCACTATATCGATCGGTCTACGAATTATTCATTAGACAAACTCAAATATGACGCGCCAACACATCTGTACAGTATAAAAAATAATCGTATACAAAATAATTATTATTCAAACGCTTGCAATGTAACTTTGATTATGAAATCGCTCCGCACACAAACCAATCACATCTGCACTCGTTGAAATAATGATGAGTGGAGTTTATATTTTTATTATTTGAAAACTAAAGTTGATTTTGCTTGTAAATTAGATAGGAAGCCGCGTTAAAATCACCAAAAATTCTTGAATTTTTCAACTTAATTCGGAATGTATAGAAAATGACTTAATCAAAGAGTTCCCAATTCTGCCACTGAAAGACATCATAAAGATTGATAAGAGTTACAAGGAGTTATAAAGTTGTAAGGAAAGGTTTTCACATAATAACCAATTATCGTTAATTCAAAGTCTAACGACAAATTGCTTTGAAAATTATTTTGTATTTTAATCAAGACAGACTTCATTTAAAAAACATTCCAGACTTCAGCTTTATTGAAAAGAGTTCCAAAGAGTTATTCAGACTTTTATGCGTAAAAGTTTCTATGCACAATTTAAAACTTTTCAAAAGTGTTGATTTTTCATAAATTTTTTACAATTTATGTTGATTTTAAAAAATTTTATTAATAGCAGGATTTATGAAAAGCTATTGAATACGCTGTTAAATTAAATACTGTGAAATTGGTTCTTACATAAAAATGTTTGATTTGTAGAAAATATGCTGTTTTTTTGGTCGAATCGTAATTACTTGGATTTGATATTTATCGATTACTTGATGAAAAACCGTGCTTTTACTGATTTCTACTAAAACATCTGCAAAGAAATGTTTTCCTGATGGATTAGTCTATTAAGCAATCCATCGAACTTTCCTAAAAAAATTAGATAAAAAACTAAAGAACTCACAGCTAATTATCTTGTATTGTGTTTTTCAGACCCAAAATGTTGTTCTTCTTATAATCGAGATTTTAACTGAGCGAACTCAACGACAATTTAAATCGTAACCATGTGTTGTTTTTATCATATGTATTATTATATATTAATCGTGTGAAATCGTTCTTTATTTTACATCAATAACGTGTTGTGGAGAGTAGTTTCACCTTCGTGTGGACACCTTCGGTAAGTTTTCGGTGTTCTTCCAATTATTCTATTGATTACGAACAAGTATGGCGTGATCCAGAAGCATCCCATAGGGACAAAAAGATATGTATAAATATATGTGAAATTTATATTTGTTATACAAATATAGTTTATTTTTTTCGATAAAATTTATATTAATTTTATTACTGCTTTATTACTGCTTTATAAATAATTTATAATTGAATATATTTTAAATATATAAAATATACGTGAAATATATTTTGAACTATTTTTTTGTCTGTGTGGGATGTGTACAACATTCATAATCCAACGAATAAGAGAATGACTGCTGTAACTGTTGTAACTTCGGTTCTGGAGAATTAAAAAAATAGATCTAGTTAAGTTAACTTGCTCGTAACTGAATCTTTTTCTTTGTTAGTTCACCGTGTTTGTTTGCTTTATATGTCGGAACGTATATACTGATGATACAAAAAAATTAATTGTACATCACGGTCACAATGCTACATCTACTTACACTTGCTATCAACAGAATTGTTTGAGAATTTTTTCCAACGACATTTCTTTTTAACAGCATTTCCTCAACTATAATCTTGGTGAATCGTCCGATGAAATTAAAAAAAGTTTAAAATAGAAAAGTTTTATTTTCAATGACATAAGTGTCAGAAATTTGTTACTACCTTCATTAATTTAACAATCGCTCGTGCGGAACTTTGATTGTCGTTTTGATAAATTGTTAAGTCAAAACCTTGATGATCATGGAATTAAAAATGAGAACACAATAAATAGAAATGATATCTTGATGCAAGCTTTAAGAAAATGTAAAAAGTTATCAATTTTATCAAATTTAAATTAATTGCATATGTGCAATTTATTGCAATCAATGACGGAAAGAAACATACAAGTATCGTAAATTTGTTTCGAGAATAAATTTAATTTTATTTTACCAGAAATTACTGCACGTTTAGATAATATCTTTGTAGCCAAGGTTTTTTGAGACATCAGACAGAATAAAGTTAGAAAACGAAGCAGTAGTAATCAGCGTAATAATTGGTGATACAAGTCGTTATCAAATTTACTTTTGTGTTAGTCTTCTTCTTTTCGATAACTTAGGTCTTGATAGTTTAATGGGGTTTGTCGAAGGTTTCAAAGCTAGATTTCCTTGCAGAATGTGTTTGACAGACACAACATGACAGACAAACAAAGATTCGACAACTCACTGAGCAAGATAATAATCTTTTGAGAATGGTTCAAAGTTATGAAAGTAATTTGAAAAAAGAAATGCAAACAAAATAGAAATAAATGCACAGTGCATTTTTAATCACTTGAAAAGTTTCCACTTTGTGAAAAATATATCTGCTGATTCTATGCACGATTTTTTTAAGAGCCTGCTATGAATTACCATTTCTTCTTAATTATATAATGAAAAAATACATGACTTTGAGTTCACTAAATGCAAGAATAATTTTGACTTTGTTTTACACGAAAAAGATAAAGCTGTCAGCTTTTTCTAACAATCAGTAGAATAAAAACACCCATTTTGATTATTTGGAAATTTTGGGAGATGACGGTACGTTGAAATGGTTTTTATTGATGAGCAGAACAATTTATATTTTCTTTTGCCCCAACGTAGGGCTCTGAATGGAAACTATTATGAAAGATCTAATCGGTGTTAATTTGAAATCATGAACAGAATTATTTCCAAACGAAACTTAAAACGAAAAATAACAAAATTTTATCATCCTTCATCCTAATTTAAAGTCCTTAACTTGAGTTGTACGCGAATGGAAACGAGACAGAGTTTCTTGCTTTTAAACAAACAGCACTAAAATTAGATTAATGTCCCGTACTTCCTAAAAATTAAATATCATTCCGTTTTTGACAACGTTTTGACATTGACGTTTTTACGGCATTTTCTTCAGGTTTGGTCATGTCAACTACATTTGTTTAAAAAATGAATACTATTAAAAAAATGAATACTTAATAAAAGGAAACGCTTTGGTATCTCTTCGGATTGCCAACATTAAATTTCTTTTCTCACAAGATCAAATATCGTTTTTTTGTGTTAAGTAATATACTATTGGTAATTAAAAGATAATCTGATGGAATTGATTTACAGATACACAGTTATAATATTTGCAAGGAAAAGCCAGTTAAGTGTATACGTAAATCTTGTATTACTTAACTGGTTATTCCTCACTGACAGAAATATAGAACCAAGTAATACTGGGACAGTATTGCGAATTATCTTTGTGTGGTTCTATAGCATCTCATACATATTTAAGGGGTCATGCCTACTTGTCGGATTTCAAAAAATTGTTTTTTTTCCATAATTAGAAAGTAAATATATTTAATAATATTGTGTCCAAATTTGAAAATGATCCGATGAAAATTGAGAAAATTATGTAAAAAAGTAGCACCGCCTCAATCTAATTTTAAAGGATAAGTACACGGCGCATCATTTCTGGAAGGCACTCGGGAAACACGTATAAATGCATTGAAAGCTCTATTTGATGGGGAAGAGGTCAATTATGAAACAGGAATAGATGATTCTGTGTAATAAACAATGTTTATCCACTTATATTGGTGTGAACGTAGTTTTCTTTAAAAGCGTTTATCTCAAAAACAAATTTTCAAAAAAATAAAGACCGATTTTTATGGTAAAAAAAAAATCATTTTCAACTTTGCAAAGCCGCTGTTTTATTAATTTTTTTTTTCAAATCCATCGATTAAAGTCTAGTTCTTGTTATAAATAAGACACACTTTTTTTTTTTATTTCAGAAAATTTACCAAGTGAGAATTTTTGTCACTGCGAAATGTTTTTTAAATACATAAAAAAACAATAGATAAATAAACAATTTGAGTGGTAGGCATGACCACTTAAATTTCGTTTACATTATGTTCTATATAATTAATAGGGTTTTGTACGTTTTATATTATGTAATAAATATTAATAACTCTTTAAAATACAGACAATTTACACTCAGAAAACACTCGGAGAAAAAAGAACCTAATAAATGTTTATTAGGTTCATATCCCAATAAACTTTATTCAATTTAACTTGAATTTATTAGATTTAAATAAATTTTTCTCTGAGTGTAATTATTGAGTTGATATATATTTGACCTTTCGTGCAGCGTCGCGACGAGTTAGTTTGGCAACAATCTCTTGACCCACTAGTACTGCTACGCAAATGACACCAAATTCTTAGCGAATTCCACCATGGCTCACTTTGATGTCCAACACAACATTGACATGATAGCATAGTGGTCATGCATGTTCCTCCCACACCTCGATGTGTCCAAATGTGAGGTACTGACAGTGTCTCTTAGGTGGCTCTACAGTGTAGTCCATCATGATTTCACAAGTCGATTTGAACAAAAACAAACAAACTAAACAAAATAACCAACATACACATTTCTCATTGTTTGTTCGTTTGATAGAATATTAAAAATATTATGATATCCTAAAAATTGTTTGTAATGTTTTCTTTTTCTGGAACTCCTCGTAACTCTTTGGAACTCTTCGAACACCTCAGAACTCTTTCCAATTCTTCGAAACTCTTTAACTAGGGATGGTAGTCCACATGCATAACTTGGAACAACCTCAAACTTCGCAATGTTTCATAAAAAAATTGAACTTCGAAGACAATCTTATCTTAGTGGATAAAATATACTCCGCACAAAAATTAAAGGGTCACTTTAGCATTGAAATGCATTGATAAGTGACCCTGTAATTTTTGTGCGCAGTATAGTAGACTCTTACCTGAAAGACGCGGGTTTGACAATTCCTAACTAATTTTTAATTTTTGAAATTAAGAATTTATGGGTTCAAACACTGGCTGAGTTTATATATAGGTGTCGGTTTGATACTTTTCACCAATTGCTGAAATTTGGTCACACTAATTAAGGTGTAATTAATTTGTGAGTACACAAAGAAACGTAATTATGAACTCGATATGATTAAAAAGTAATCAATTCTAATGCACAGGAGTTTGAACTCGATACGCGAATAAAGTTGATTCCACTCTTAAAAATTTAAATTTAACAAATGATCTAACATTGAATTTTTTTTCATCGTCGAGCAATAAAGAGCTACCGAATGAAGGGTGTTTTAGTTACTTCTTTTTAATATATCTCATCCATAATTTTTTTGTATTTCACGCGGTTATTTTTTTATTTGTTCACTCGCACTTCAAATCGTACTCAAACGAGGTGTATTTTCCATTGCCACGGCTATGGGTCGTCGGTTTTACGTTCTCAGTGAAAGTTGCGCAGATGAGGTAATAAATTTTCGTCCTATTGTCCTACGGGCGTTGACATACAGTTCTCGTTTTATCCGACATGTTTTATCTTAACATACCTTTTAATTTCGTTTTTTTTTTTGGCAATGAGCGTCGGAACAATATTTAAAATTATTGTTTTCTACATTTTATCCATCTTGTAATTAAAATTTTGAAAATTATTCAAAAGTTGTAAAAAGATGTTCGACAGCTGAAAGAAAAAATAAAAACATTTTCTTCATTTTTGTTCCGAAGTTTCTTATAGAATCATTTTTGTTGATTTGAAAATTGGATGAAAGTTGAGAATCCCCTACCAGTGTGACCAACAGAAGGATACAAATTTCGAGTGGGATCTGATGATAGGATATAGAGAATAGTTGTATATCGATTACAAAATTATCTTTCATATATTTTCAAAATATTTTTCACATCTTATATATACGAATATATAAGTTTATATGTATAATAGATTTTTCTTGACTCTGCGTTTAAAATCACGGGTTCACATTGATTAGTTTAAACTCTTTTCAGGATTGTACGTCGTGAATTATCATCTACGCTAGTGATAAACATTTTGTTCTTTATCTTTTGGTAAAATTTTTACTTATGTACAGCTCATGGTCAACAATGAAATCGAATAACGGAACGCAAGTTATAACAAACAATTTATCAACATTTATTAATTTCTTGTCTTTTTTTTTTATTTTTCAATGAGATACTTACTTTTATGAGTACTTCATGAATACAAAATTATGAAACACTTGGGTTGTGGGTTACATCGAGAGAACGTTTGAAAATGATTTTTTTAATACTAAAAAAATGAAAATTTGCTCAAAACGGTTATTTACAAATGTCATCGTGCAAGTAATCGCTGTCCATCAAAAAAGTCTCTTGTGGCAAAACGTAGTTGACGATAAAATGCAGATTGGCAATAAACATTTAATTTCATTTTCGACGAATCAGTAGCGGCGCGTCGTGTTTCAGAACAATCTGTATTGATATCATTTTTGGCCGCGCTCCAAAATCCCTCAAGAGCCTCGAATACAACCTCACCGGCAAAAGAAATGCAATTAGTTCTGCGCCAGTTGTTACGTTGCATTTAAAATACCTACAGATAGCCGACTTATCTCTTTTTGTGCAGAAGACAAAGTTTTCTTATGATATTGGTTTCTTTCTTCCTTTCTTTGGTTTCTTTTTGTATTTTTTTTTCGCGCAATTGATTTTCTTATGAAAAGTTGTTTTGAATATTTGATTTAATTTTTATTGTAAAAAATTCATTGGATTCTAGCTACTAAAATAAAGTTGATATTAGGAATTGCAAACAGAAATTATGTCGATCTCCTTGTCCTATGACTGTGGTAAAATTTTTGAAGTAGTATAAATACCCGAAAAGTCAGCCAAAAATTTAATCTTCATACTGACAATATATGGACAATATATTGTTCATTTATTGATAAAATGTTGTTTATATATGACTCAAATATGGTCCACACCCTAGTAAACATGTATATATAACCAAATTGGTGGTAAATGAATGTCAACAATATATGGAGCATAAAAATAAATGTCTCATTCATGTTGCTGTATCTGGACCAAAATGGCTTATATATTGCCCATATATATGTACCATATATGTGCTGTTTATGGAGACGTATAAAATTTTTATTAGAACTATTGTCGACATACTGACAGTTCATTTTTAATGTATGGTCAATATATAATTTCTGAAATAATATATTGTCAATATATGTTCAATGGATAGGCAATATAAGATCATTCTTAATAGGATTGTCCTCATAATCTTCGATTCGAGGCTCTTTTTTGCAAATGGTATAATTTCAAAATAATGACAAACTTTTCTTTTGTTATCTGATTAAAGAAAAATATTTTTTATGAGAAAATCGGGACAAAGATGACAAGCCTCATCAAAGACATTAATTAAAAGATATATCTATCAGGGGATTTAATTACAATGAAAAGAAAGATCAATACTTGATGAATTATCGCCAAATGACAAGCATCCCTCAAAATGTGCGTCGCAGTGTATAAATGTAAGGTTTTACAGAAATCCCTTGGAAACGAATCCTCTCAATAATTTGCATCGTAGTTAATCATACTCGTCGTAATCGAAGTCTCTAAGCCATGCATTATTTCGCTCTCTCTTTCCCATTCAACGCACTTGACTATTTTTTAACTTGAAATTTTTTACTACAAATTGTTCGCTGTTGGCTGAGTAATTAAAAGTGCTCGCTAAGATGGAACATTTTGTGAAAACTAGTCAAATCGTTTGATGCATTTTAATAGGCGCGGCTTTCTTTCAATCGGAGGGAGAAAAAATGGAGCAAAAAAGCGTCGAGTCCCAGTCAGATTGGTGTCAATGTCTACTTTAAAGCCATTTCATCGTCATTGCAAATTAATCTTATTGATCTACATCTCTGACTATGGGCTGTTACCCGACTATCGAATGTCTTTTGTGCAAGTTCAGTTTTGTTCCGACTTTATACACAAAGTTAATAAGGTTTCATGCAATTTTTCTTCGAGCTCTCTCTCCGTCTCTCTTTCAAGCGTAAAACTGTATTCAACTTTCATTTTCGTCGTCACCGGACAGAAGGGAAGAATTAATTTCATTTGTCAGTTTTTTGGTTGCCGTTGGGATTCGTCGAGATAAAATTCATTGTTTAATTAAAATTCGAGCTTTCTATTTCAGGCCTCAGATCAAACAAGAGCCATTTATTGCTTTGTTGCCACATTTTGGAATGTACAACGTAACGGTTGAAAAATAATTTATAACACTGCACTTCATCAGCTAAAATGTATCATTTTAATCAAAATTATTGTCATATCTATGCTATCAGTACAAACACAAGGAATTAAATAATTTATAAAAAATCTCTTGAGCTACAAATCATTTTTAAATGAACAGATGTGCTTATATATGTTACATCTTCGCTTATAAAAATCACAATAACTTAACAATAAAAAAAATGGACCCTAGTGAAAACGATCATATAATTTTCATATACACTGGTCTAAGGCTAAAAAACGCAACACTTCTTATAAAAAAAGTATGAAATGTTGCATTGTTTATTTTGCCAAGTATATCGTTAATATTGACCATATATTGAAAATATATTATCATTTTGTTGTATATTGACAATAATTGTCCATATATGTTTATCTATTTTTCACTTACATACATTGACAATATAATAAAAATTTTCAAAAACAATATATTGTTTGTATATCCGCAATGTTTATATATATATGAACAATGTAATATATGGTTCTAATATACGGTCCATATATTATCAGTAACCGAAAATATATTGTTAAACATATTGTCAGTGTATGGTCAATATGTTTTATGGAATAACAGGTTTCATGTACGGACAATGAGCGACCATTTTCACTAGGATAGGTTTTGAAAAACACACTCATGAGTACTAACTTGTAAACGTCGATTAGTTAATGCTTACATCAAATATACCACGTGCATGTCTATGTGATTGTACTATGATTGTCGCATAACGTTTCTCTGATTTGAAATGCAACTGTAACACCTAAAACTCAATTAATCTCTCATCGCACAACTCACACTTGCCCATCGAGGAAGTCACATAATTGCGTCGAGTGAACCAAGGCCAACGGCGGGGGTCAACGTTCAATTCGTTAAGTAAACATTTAAATATTAAAACATTTAAAATAATTAAACAAAATGTTAACTTAATTTTTATTTAATTAACATCCTTTAATTTCTATCTCTTTTGTAAAATTTAATACAACCAACTGCGATAAATTACTCTTAACTACGCAACAAGTTGAGTTTCGTAATTCAAATATCAAACATGGTAATTTTTTTATTTTACTTAGAACTGTACAGAAGTTCGAAACAATGATTCGACAGTTTTCACATCCTGGTCTTGGTTCATCCGATCTAATTAGGTCATTATATTCATTAACGCCGTTCTTTTTGTATCTAACGCTGTCGACACAATTCAATTAGTTTACATCAATACTTCGTGTATGGTTTATACACTATTTATTTACATAATTATTTACAGCTTGCCAAGGTCACCAAACGTTTTGCAAACATGAGTCTGACCAAGGCAATGTTTGAGCAGAGACTTGCATTCCGCAGGACATCCGAACTGTCGCAATCACAAGCATAACACGTGAACTGGGGTCAATGTTAATTCTCCATTAGAACGAACTGTCTCCCGGATAACAGGATGGTTATGTCGATTACTTTACAAAAGTCATCACGACTTTTGGTATCAACGCAGCTGCATGAAAAAAGAGATAAAAAATACAGAAGTGACTTCTCGTGTGGAAAGTTAATATTAATCAACAAATTTTTTTCTCCGAGAAAAGTTGAAAAAAAGAACAATCAATAATAGAAATATACTTAGGGAACAACTTTGACCCCGATTAATTGTTTGTCATATAATCAATAAATATTAATGAATCGACTTTTTATTTACTTCATTTAGCGTGGACTATTGCATAAAATGAATTGCAAAAAATTTTCTATCCAATGACTGTTTAGTCGATTATTAATTAAATTTGAAACGATCCCTATAAAATGAAACTTTTACAACTTATCGTTTAAAAAAATTTAGAAATGAGGGCATCGATAATTCGAATGTGTAGATTCATAGATGCATCATTGAATAATTTATCTGAATACTGGGATACAAAATTTGATAATCCGGTCGGTTCATCCCAATGGAGGATTCGTCAAAGGTGTTATATTGTAATGCGACGTGTGAACAGCTTAAATGCAGGCCTCGATATGAACGTTAGTCATTTCGCTTGTTCTTAATTGATTCACGTGCAATTCCGAAGAGGCGTTGCTGTGCACAAGATCCTGTTTCCGGTGGACCTGCCCCAGGTCTCGCACCGGGCCCAGAACTGCGCAGCAACTCTCCAGAGTTTTGCGGAAGGCCACCCGGAATTCGCGATTAAAGTACGCATAGATTAGCGGGTTCAGAGCGCTGTTGAAGTAGCCCACCCAGAATACGACCGCTACCACAACGTTGCCGCTCTGACACGAGTCGCACAGCGAAGTTATCACGTACCTGTTAACACACCAATTTTCATTGTTAGTCGAATATTTTCACTTCATTTCAGGATGCAATTTGCATGATATTTATTTTACATATTATAAGATAACTTCTCAATTATGCAAATCGACCAAATCTTAATTTCTTAACAGAAAGTTGTAAAAATAGTAAAAAAAAAAAAAAAAAAAAAAATTGTTACGAAAAAATTTGAATTTTGTAAAAATCAAATGATTTGGTATATTTGCAAGAAAAGAGCATATCAAATTAGATTCGAATGAAATTGCAATGTAATTTTCTTTCATTTGTTATTTTTAACAAAATTTTATAAATTTTATAATTTTTAAATATCCGTTCGTTGAAGATTTTTTAGAGCATATTAATCCTAAACCTATATTTTGAAACAATTCAATTATAATGAAAAAAAAACAAAAACAATTTTATTGTAATGGAAAGGTGATCTGAATGATTTATCGACTGGAAAATTAATAGCAAGTTCGATTATTTCAACAATGTTTGGTTGTTTATTCGGTCTAAATTTATGAGGGATAAGGTTCTGGAAAGTAATCAACATATCAACAATAATATGTATGTGTATATGTGCACGATTAAATCGATGATTTCACTAGAGATGAATCCACAGTTTGACTCTAAAGCGATTAAAATTTGCATTTTGTTTTATTGCGCTCGGATTGATAATAACGAGTTGCTTTTTCAAACCTTTCCAAATCCGCAAAAATGTAATGGAAAATTCGAAAAAAATGTCGAGTGTCATTTTATAATGAATGAAATAAAAAGCGTTAGGATCTGATATATTGGTATAAACAAGTCTGAAATTCTATCGCGATTGTTTTTCGGTTATATGCGATAAAAAATAATATAGAATTGTGCTTCTGATTGGGTTCTAAAAAAAGAGGCAAAATGTTCGAAACCTGTATCCTAACTATTTCCTCCAACATCAAGCAATAAATGATTCGAGGGATCAAAACTTGGGAAACAAAACAAATTGAGAAATTTCATTGACAGAAATTGTCGAAATCGACGTAAAAAAAATCTTCATAAACTTTGATTTGATTAAAAAAAATTCTCACCCACGTGTTCAAACGAATGAAGCCAAAGTAATTGAAGTTCGGACGGTTGACGTTGAAAATCTTTCCGCGGTGTACCGAGTGGGAAACCGCAGTAAGCTTCTTGAGGCCAATTAAAAAAATATTTTTAGAACCCGCAAACTTTCAAGTTCAACCTCCAAATTGGCAAAATGCTGGATGTGCAAGTTCATCGGAACGTAAATTTCTCGAAGGCAAAACATTTGTTTGCGCCAAAAAGAGTTGTGTGTAAATCGGCGAAGAAAATATGTGTCCCGATTTGTTGACACTTCCGTGACGATAAATTCGCAAACGAATTGGCCGAGGGAGCTAAAAGTCGGTAAATTTCCTCAATTGGGCCGTCTTTTCTTTTTCATCTGAATCGCACTTTTCGTTTATTGATCACCCGATGAAATGTTGATGCAACAGGCCAAGTGCAAGCTTGATAAACTGCGTCTATAATTAATCCTCAATGTTTACCAGGATGAATAAAGAATGAACGTACCACCTAGCTCCCTGATCCAATGCACATTCGTTGGACCATAAATTATTTCGTGACCCAATTGCGAGTATAATGGAATATCCCAGGGGTGCTACAAATTTGTCTTGCATCGTTTTTATTTTGTTATTGTTGACAGAACACATCAGTTAGAAATTAAAGAAAATCATCGCGAAGACGAGATTCCAATCGTGAAACTAGTTCAAGATTGCTTCCTCAACGTTGGTTTAATTATAGAACAAGTGGTAACAAGGTCTAGGCTCGTCTAGTGGAAAGCCTACTGGAGCAGATGACAATTATTAATTCTGTCCAATTTGAAAAAAAAAATAAGTTCCAAAAAATTATTTTCACAATTTTAATCAAAAAAATGACATTTAATTTAAAAAATCTATGGAGTTAGAATTAAAAAACTTTTATTTTAAAAGTTTATACAAGTTTATGTTGATTTGTTTATTTTTATTTATTCAAAAATTGTATTATGGAAATTTAATTTGTATTGTGGATTTGGACAAGACGTTTTGATGTTTCGAACGGGGGCTTAAACATTTACGAAAGGGGAGAAATGTTTGGAGAAAGACGTGCAAATGCACATCTCTCAGACGAGGTAAAAAACAACGCATCCTTCGAGATGCTCGAGCTGACCCAGTTTCCTAGCTATAAATTGATTCTCCTGTTAGCGAGGCATGGTGGGCTGTGCTTGACTTCCGGCAGTCGTTATCTCAAACACATTAGAACGCTGCATACATATCACTCGAAAACTTACATCACCCCGGGACGCGTATCCTAAAATCAAATTGAATACAGCCGCCGCTATTCAAATCCTTATTCCTCATCACAATATTTTTAGGCCAAGTTCAAAAGTTTCGGAATCTTACAACTTTGCTGTATACCTTTTCTAATTTTTATTTTGTAATTTTATCTTGTAATAACATAAAGTTGCTTTAATTACATAGGATGATTTTAATTTTAAATTGAAATTGAAATTTGACTGGAAACACTTTTAAAATTTAAAAAATTTAAATTTAAAATTATATTTTTTAGAGTTTGGTCAAAATTAATATCTGATCAACCGAACATGTTGCACTTATGACTGTGCGATTTTTCACGCCTCATTATACTTTCTCAAGTTATGCAAAAAAAAGGTGCAATGACGTAACATTTTTGGACAGAGCTGCAATCATGATTAATGTCGCCCCATAAAAAATCCGAACGAAATTATTGATGCTCCATTCGTACACACAATAGCGACAACATTATTTTCAAAGTAAAACGTTAACAGCATATGATTCTAATTCCATAGAACGGTTTGTTTTTAGGGAAGCTGATGGCCGAGTCGCTGATTTAGAAATGGGGGATGCAGAGATACAAGATTTTCGGTAAGAGTTATTTCTTGAGTGGGTGGGTTCAAGGGTTCTTCCCTTGGGGTACGTGAATTTATGTTTGCGAGTAAATTTTGTGCCTGCTTTCACAAAAACGAGAGTCAAAGGGTTGGTGCAGGCTGAAAGATGAAATTGATTTACCAACTAACGGAATTGTGAAAACGAATTTCGATCTCGATTTTTTTTCAGATAAACGATTTGTCACAGCGGTGTTATTCTATTTTTTTCAATGACCGAGGTTTCCATTTTGCTTGAGTATTTACAATGCTCAAACCTTACAAATAGCCATTTGAGTCTACATGTTTGATGTACAATAGTCATATGTGCCGAGAGTGTATCGCGTGTTTGCGCTGTCACAGAAATACCAATATGCTTACTTGTGGATTTCAATCGAACGTCGATTTATTTGTTCTGGTTTATGACTCATGGATACGTCTTAAGGGCCTCTAGTTTCTAACCGTCCAACAAAATTATCCATTAAAAAAATTATATATAAATTAAAATCATCAAAATTTTTTCAATCGGATTAAAATGTTATAAGAGAATATTTATAAATGTTTTATAATTTTTGCTAATTTTTTTATTTCATTTTTAATCTGCTTTGAAGTCAACTGCATATTATTATTTATCATTGTAAATTAAGTGTTATAGAATGTTTGTTCAGTGATACATGCAGTTTACTTAATTTCACGATTAATTGAACATCACACAGCATGGAAATTGCATGGCTGCGTTAATTAGAAATGTCATAGTCCATTTTATGCTTTGCTTTACTGCTAATTTACGATTCAAAGTCAGATTTTTTTATGAGTTATGTTTTGGTATTAAACGATATTTCATCCAAATTTATGCCGTTCATCAAGTTATTGCGATGGGACAATACACCTAATGAAAATGTAACAATAAAAGTTCAACTTTTGTTTACTTTCTATCTCTCTCTCTCTCTCTCTCTTTTGCAGCTGAAAATCAGAATAGTACACTTATCCCAAATTGTCTCTCGGCGACAACAAAGAGGTGTTGTCTCAAGTGAGAAAAGTTTGCGATGTAATTATTTTTTGTGCGCAATAATACCAGTCTAATATGCGTGGCACGTTCAAGAGTTTCCTTCATTTTGTTATGACGTTGCTTTTTGAGCATCATCATAGTTGGCACGAAACTTTTCGCGCGTGAAAAAAAAACTTGACTGAAAAATGTTTCCTTACATCATAAAAGTGTTGTTTGACTTTGGAACAAGATTTGGTGTGATATCTCTCGGAAGAGACGATAATAATAGTAATAATAAATAACAGTAAAGAAATGTGACAGGATAAAATAAAATTATTTATTTAATTCACTTCGAGACATTTTTCTCGAATAAAAGTGGTCTGATGATTTTCATGGTATGAAAACAATTCGACAGAAAAGATTATGAAAACGAATAAAGGCCCTCTCAATAAATAATAATTGAGTTGGCGAGACCGTTTATCGGATTCCAAGACACACAACGTTCCTTTTTTATTTGACGCTAAACGAAATTTCTGTCGTCGTTTTTATTTAATTCGGTCTTGTTTTCTTACTACTATGGGTCGCTCAATCGTCACCCCGTTGAAATTTCATCGAAGACGCTGTATAATATCACTATTTTTTTGTTCAATCCGAATGCGACTGAGGGAAGAAAAAAAAAACTGTTCACCTTTTGCAAATGCATTTCAAATGCCAATTAGCAACAATACGATTTTGAGTTGCATTCACAGTCGTGTTTTCTTGAGGTGAAAATAAATATGACCACCGGGTCCCTATTGCTAACGAGCGTTTGAAAGCTCGACTGGCGCCTATTTCTTATTTCAAATCGCATTAAAATAATCAGTGTTGTGACCCATATTGATTCGCGAATAATTGAGCGCGGCACACAATGTTTCTTTGATCATTGTTCGTAAAAGCTTTTCACAATTTCAATTCGATTCAACTTCCCCCTCTTCCTTTCATGAAATAACATCTCAATGCCACGAATATTGAACCCAATTTTGCGTATGTGCTTCAAATTAATTAAACTTCAATTAGGAGTCGTAGGAGTTATTTTATCAACTTTCAGCATAATTAAGGATAAAAAAAAAAAAAAAAAAAAAAAATTCAAGCTTGGAAAAAATTATTAAGTACAAGACAAAAGGGTTAAATATCCGCAAAAAAAAGATCACGTACATACATGATTTCTGAAATAACATTTTCAATATTTATTTTATGTATGACAATATATGATAATTTTGATTAAGGTCACTTTTTGTTAGTTAGAAATATTTTCAATGAAAAAAAGTCTAAATGAATGTGAACCCTTTGTTCGAGTTTAATTTTGTGACGCTGATGATTGATGATTCGGAATTGCAAGCACCAAGTTTGCACAATTAAGTTGCATAAAAACGTGGCCAGATGCTTATGAAGTTAATATGCAGGAAGTTGGGCAGCGACCCTTCAGAATCGGTCCATTATTCCCAAAAGGACGATCAAATTGTGCGTTAATTGGATTCCGTGCAACTCGTCGAAACCGAAAAAGAGGTCAAGAGTCTTGATCGAGTCTGACTGGCGTGGACTATAACTTTTGTGTTTGGTGTGGAGAGGGAATATCGGTAGCTAATCGAACGCGATATATTTGAATTACATGACTATACCCACCGCGCACATCTATTCCCGTTTCATTGACCCGATATATCAAGACCTCCTGTGCACCTTCCAGTTTTCGGATCGTTACTCGATTGCTCTAGATCGTCCCGGACTATTCTTAGGTCCGAGCCTATAATATCATTTGCACTCGATTACCAAGCTCACCGAATTCGGCAGCATCAGTTGCTCATCCTTCTCCTGAGACGGCAATTTTTTCTTGTCAGACCTTTACCGTTTTTGGAATATCGTACAGTCACCAAAATTGCCTTCAACTTGATTTCATTCCCTAAACGAAAGGAAAATAATCGTTCAGAAGAAAAACCCGGAAACTCCTTTATAATTGGCTGATGATATTTGTACGTTGAAAATCAAAAGATCAACTAATATTTGGCAAAGTTTGACATTTTTAGTTTGTTATAAAATTTTTATTTGAAATGAAAAAAAAATTTTTTTTTTCACAAAAATGATCAGTTATGGCCCAAGTATTCTGCCGGTGGTGAGTCACTGTCGTTATGGAGTACCTGACTGGTGAATCCTTGCAAGCAAACCTGAAACAAGGTAAATAAATTCTGATTGAAAATTCTGAAGCTCTAATTAAATATCTACACACTAGCGTAGAATTTCTTTTAATTTTCAAAAATTAGGAAAAAATTAAAAAAAAATTTTAAAAAGTTAATTTTTGTTATAAAAAATTTAATTTAAATATCGTCGCAAAAATCGAAAAATAAATAAATCAAAAATATTCTACATTACTTGATAAACATGTACAGTTTCAGAATCTTCAATCGGAATTGTTTTATCTTGTTCAATGAATCCTTGAAATCGTTTTTCATGTGTAATTGATATAGAAAAAAATTTTTAAACTAGTCTGTATCTTTAATCAGTTCAGGGTAGGGTCCTTAATGACAAACTTCGATCGTTTTCCGTTTTTAGATTTTCTTTCCTTCGTAAAATTTTCATCTAATTTAATATGGTCATTTTGAAATATTGTTCAAATATCGCAGCTAGAATGACGAAAATCAATAAAGGATTGATGAGCAAGTTCCGTGACGTAAAGATCTAAATATATCGTTCATTCATAAAATATATGAAAGACTCCTCTTCTGGTTCGCTAAAGGATATAAGACATGCGAATGTTGAGATCCGCGATTTATTTTCATTTGTACCTGCTTGAACTTCTTCGTTTTTTCGCCTGCGGTGGAAAGCTTCAAAAATTGATGGGTCCAGCATTGAAAATAGACTACCTACTAATCAAGTCGCATCTTTTTGAAGAGTTATTTTTGGTTCATGACATTCAGCCGACTGCCAATACTGAAATACAATTTTCGATGTCAACTTTTAATTCAAACAAAACAGAATTTTTTTGCAAATTATTGAAAAGATTTTAAACCAAATAAATAGCACCAAAAAGTATTCATCTCGTTCAACAAAAAAAGGAATTTTATTATTTTTTTACATCTTTTTATATCCATTCGTTCCAATATTTGTTGAAGTGAAAATATCAATTAGTATAAAAAGTATTCGTATTCTAGCAACAGGTCGTTACAATGGTAGCTGGATGCAATTTATTATATATATTTTTTCACCTTCTGTTTTTTGTTCAAAGCTGGTTTTATTAATGATATTATAAAAAAGGAACGCGTTTGCTTTTTGAAAACACTGTTTCAAAACTTTTGATTATTATAGTGCGCATTTTGTAATCCTACGATTATCATCTTGATTAGTCGATGTTGAAGTGAAACTCTCTTAAAATTCATACAAAAAGTTTCATCAATGAATTATGTTAATAATCTCATTATTTGAATTATTTGGTAGAATATAAACACGATGAGACTTTATTTTCCTGAGACGCGATGAGATTTTATTTTGATAAAGTTTCTGGAATTCAACCGTTAAATTAGGTTTCATAACTATAATCAAAAGTGGTGAGGAAAATTTCCCAAAATACGAGACGAAATAAATAAAAATAGAATTAGCGATTCAATTATAGAATGTAACTCTCTTTTCCAACAAAAAGTCTGTTTTTGCAAATTGCTGGACTGATTTTGAAGCTTGACCTTTGACCGAGAAAGATATTTGAAAATATTGTCGACGATGGCCAGTCTCTTCGAAAACGCGCGACAAAACTTTTAATTGGAAAGCATCTCTTGAACCATCCCACGGAAAAAGTCTCAAGGTTCGTCGGTTATTTTGAAGGAGGCAATTTCTATGATCCAACTCTCTTACCATACTTTTTTCCCATCTTATTTGCGCTCATATAATTTGCAATTACATATTGCAGTTGCATTCGACTCCTATGGCAAGTTGTACGAATCGAATATATCTGGTACCCACCTATCACATTCCCGTACAAAACTCTTTTTCGTGACAATTTCAATCCAACTATTCATCCACATTTTTAATTCGCGACATCAAACGCCAAACACTTTTGGCACCGTTTCGCACATAACCTTTTTTTATGTGTTTCAACTTTCAAGGAAACCATCGTTCGAATTATCGGCGTCTAATTTTTATCGCTACAAAACTTTTCCATTAAGTTGTATACGCGCATTAAAAAGTTACGACAAACTGAGAAAGATTGGAAACGTTTCTTCGTTGAATTCGCAAGTGAATTACAATAGTTTGGAAAAATAGAAAAGAAAGTGTTAGTGTGTGAAATTCTGAAACCAAATCATATTGATACATCTGAATAGATTTTACGATCACATTAAAATGTGATTAGAAATAACGAAAATGTTAGAAAATTTAATGTTTAATAATTCAATAATTCAATAATTAGAATTTTATGAATTCTAATTAATAGTAATTTTTTTAAGAATGCAGAGGATGGACTATACGCAAACGATTTGAAATATATGATAGAGAAATTTTCCACCTAGACGACCAAAAAATGTGAATTAAAAAAACTTTTTCGAAAAAAAACATATATTACACAGAGAGAAATCTGTTACAAAAATCAGTCGAAAAGAAAAATCAAACATCGTATGTCAAATTTATACGATTTTTGGATATGATGCGATCGAGTTTCAAATGTCATTTTTAGTAAAAAAATCACTCGTATCGATTCAATATCATTCAATACGAGTGATTTTCAGCTTTGCCGTTCATAAAACTTAAAGTTAAATATTTTTATTGGAGTTTGACGTACGAAAGTTGTTAAAAAGTTTTAATATTTTTTTCAGTACCTCTAACATAAAAAAATGCACGGCGAAAGAAGTTTCAAGAATTAATACTATAGGTAACTATGATTTTATTAAATTGCAACAAAAATACTAATGTGACAGTCTGCCAAAAAATACTGCTTTTGAGAAAAAAAAAAAATCACCTTTTTTGTAACTTTCGTTTTTTTGGTTAAAATTACTAAAAGAGTAGCGATCAGTGAAAACAAAAAAGAATTAGGCACGAAAAAAATTATTAATGACTTAGAATACTTCCAAATCGCTCCCGCAAGTTAAAATTTATAGATTCAATTAGAAAATGGTCCTTAATACGAATTATTTTTATTATTTCTAAATAAGAAATAAAATAAAAGATAAAAAACCGTTCAAATGTATAGAGGGCGCCCGAAAACATTTTAATTACCCCCTGACCCCTAAAAAATTAAGTTCTCATTGACACGTGACATACATTTTTTTATGAACTTTAGGAAACACGATTTTTGTCCAAAATGAATTTCTAAAGCTTGCTTGTTTTTTGAACACTTTTATACATTCAACCAAGTTTCATAATCTTATGAACGAAGAATTGCACATGCTGAATAATTTCTCTTCCTCTTTAATGCGAACATAAGAATGAAAAGGCTGCACTCAAGAAACAAAAAAAATGCGAGCTTCTAAAAAAGGCGCTCAGACTCGGTCGCGGAATTGATTTTGCGTTTTGAAGCCCGAAAGAATGTGGCTTTTCATGAGTCGATGACTGGTCTCATTTAAAATGCAAAGACCTTTGGCCAAATATCACTTTCTGCTATAAATAAATATGAAGCACAATTTTGTATTATTTTATTTGCTTCATGATAACTGGGAGTGTATCTATGTCAAATAAAAATTCATTGTTTGGATTTAATGATTTTCTTCTGTAAAAATACAGGCAATAAGATCATTTGAAACATAGTTTTTGAGGAATCTATATTTCTATGAAGAAAAAGTGTTTGGTTTTAAATATGAACTAAAAATTAAAAAATAACTTAAACAAAGGAATTTCTACTCCGTACAAAATCTGTGGCTGTGAGGAAAAACCAGTTAAGTGCTTTTTTGTACAATTAATTTAAAAACATATCTTACGTTGTTTGTTATCTACTCCTCTAGGACGAACTCAAAGAAGTGTTTTTATAGGGATCAAAAAACTATAATTCACGTATTTTAACATTATTCAGAACTCTAATTTTGTTTAAAAAAATGTTTTTGAATGTTTTCAACTGGTAGTTAACTGGTTTTTCCTCGCAGCCACAGAAATAATTTGTTAGATCAAAGAAAAAAATTTGTAGTTGCAGAAATTCCTTCAAATTAAAACTCAAACAGAAAAATCATTGAGTGTGATTGAAAATAAAATACTTTTGGACCAAATATTTTAACATGATGTAAAATTTTTTTCTTGAGCAAAAAGAAAGGAAGGGTTGTGTGCAAATAAAAAATAAAAAACTCACGTAACAAAAGATATAATAAAAAATAGAATAAAAATGTCATCTTCTCTATACACTGAAGGTACAATTTGATTGTTTCAGAGACAATGTTGTTTTGTGAACTCACCAAAGAAAGAAAGGGAGCCAGCAGGCAAGAAAAGCGGACATGATTATTCCGAGCGTTCTTGCTGCTTTTCTTTCGCGCTTCATTTTGCTGCTGTTCGCCATTCGTGGTTCTTCAGTTATCGGCTCTGGAGAAGGCTGTCCCACGTTCGGCAACGATGATAATCCAGCGGAAATTCCGTTGATCTGTAGATGCTTGTTGAGCAGAGCCGCCGCCACTTTGCTCCTGAAACATTGTTGGAATCCGTACGTTATTGTCGCTCGCAAACGTTCCTCGCATAACTTCAAATCAGATTTTGCGGTATAAAAAGAAACAGGCCGACGGAAGCGCAACGGCCTATTTCGTGTCTCTCCTGGTTTGGGATACATTGTTCGGGAGCATATCGATCGCCAATTGATAGCAAACTAGTTCATTCGAATGGAAAGGTATGACAAATTTTTAATCCATTTTTTTAGATCATTTCATTTTTTATTCGTTTTTTAGTTTTTTATAGTTTAGTCCATTTTAAAAATGGTTTCAATCTTTAATTTCCGATTTAATTATGTGATAAAGAAATTCACTCATCGGTTGAAAAATGTTATCGATGAGGAGGTAATTTTTCCCGTCTCGTTTAGGTAATGTATTTTAAATGAAACGGGCTGTGCAATTTTGTTCAGAAAACTTCTAATGATTGAAAAAAAATAATAAATAACTGCATATTGTCATAACGGAAATGAAAGATCTTTTTCTTGATAACTTATTCGGTGATTCTAGAACTGGGGTGGAATTTTATCACAGAGTATCAACTATTTTTTTTATCGTCTTGATGAAGAATTTGCGTCGCTGTGAAAACCACTAAAGAAAAGTTGAAAGAAATTCATCCCCAATGACCGTACAAGTTCCGCAAGAAAACCGCCAGAAAAGGCAAAGGCTCTTAACCGAAAAGATTTTTTCTTTTGAAAAAAAGCAGCACGCTTTAAATTGAACTTTTAGGCCGAATGATATTTGCAGTACAGAAATTTTTTTTTTGTGAATTCAATCATTATTCACATTCACTGATTTTTCGCTATCAATTCGAAATGTGCAGATCTAACAATCACATTATTTGAAATCATAATTTATTACAAAAAAATTTCATTTGAATTGACTTTAGTTAACCAGTTTAATTTCTCTAGTTTTGGATGCTGGAAAATTTGGTTTTTTAAATTTTGAATAAATCACTTGGTTTATTTCAAACTTTTTAATTTGAAACCATGTTAAATAAAAATTTTTATTTTTGAATGTGAGTTTTTAAAATTTTGGATTCGGGTATTATTATTTTTTTGAATTATTCAATTGGATGTAAGCTTCATAGGATGATTGTTCCTGTTTTTGATCCGGCAGGTGTAAATCAGCTAGAATGCACCGAAGACACTTCTCACGGAACATTGATCCCGTTTTTCTTCAGTCTGGTAAATAAATCTCAACGGCGGTTTAACCTACTTTGAGAACCCGCGATGACACACATCAGGAAATCGCACAAAAGCGAATGCACATCAACGAACGCATATTGCAAAAACTGATGCATTGATGTACAAACATGATGTGCTGAATGCGCGCTACACATGTAACTGCAGTCTGCGACAGATTCAGCTTCTGGCTGTGTGTTCATAAAAATAGCATCCACCAGGATAAGCACCTTCAATCATTTTATCATTTTCTTTCTGTCTCTCTCTTCATCTTCTACCGTTCTTTGCTTAAATCATTTGCATTAAATTTCTCATTTTGTGCACTGTGACTGTAAACTGTAGAGACTCGAGCTATATTGCCTTTTAACTTTTACAACTTCTCTTCTTATTCTGATCGAAATATTTTCTTCCGATATTAAATATCTTTTTGAGCTTTCTTTCCTCTATTCCTCTATTAATATAAAAGTTACTTCAGATTTATACTTTTCTAATTAAAAGAGAAAATGTCATGTTTTTTATATTATATCAGTTGAATGTTTAATTAATAAATTAATAAAAACTGTATGAAAACTGACGAAACGAAAATGTGCAATTCCATCTTTAATAAAATCAGAACAAGAAAATTATTTTGAGATCGAAGTAAAAATACTCGAAATTTCAATTTCTTGCTTGAAGAAAAGATGTGTAGAGATTATATCAAAATATTACAGAATTATTGGAAATGAAAACAAAATTAATTAATTTGAAGTTCATTAAATAATTTCATCATTATTAAATAGTATTTTTGCAGGGAAACATTATTTGGATCAATAAACTGTTTACGTAGTTTTAATCATTTTCTGTCGGAGTTAATGATTCCGATACATGATGATTTGAAACCTATTAACAAATACAAAAAAATATAACAAAAATAACAAATAAATTCGTTCAATTAATATAAAAATAGGTTGTAAAAATAGTAATAACGAAAAACAAATTTTTCAAAAAGATTTTAGAAATGATGGAATTTTATAAAAAGTTGGTTAATAAAGTTAATAAATAGCGATTCGATTCTAAGTTTAATTAGTATTTTCACAGATCCTCAACGTTTACCAATAATCACTCCTCGGAATTGTAACTCTTCATTACAGTAGAATCTAGGTGAATTTGAGAGCTCAGAATGAGAATGTAATGTCAGCACAATCTAATCATTTTATGCTGTAATATAATTTCATCAAACTCGATTCAACTTTGAAACTGATAATTGGTAAATAACAATACTCCAGCTTTGATCAACAGCTGTCCTTACCACAAGAACTTTGAATTGAATGAAAATCCTTATCTCTAGAAAAAGTAAGAATATATATTGTATACATAAAACAATTATTGATGATATATATTCCAGAAACCATATACGTAAATATGAATATCTTCTATTAATAAGAAGGTTAGCCTCAAATTCTACTAGAGAAAAAAAATAAAATTTGTTAAAATTTTACACAATAAAATAAACTTTTATTGTTTTATATTGATGAAAAACCTTTAACTCATATATTCTTATCCTATACGAAAAGATGATGAAAATAAAAATAATAAAGTCATTTTCATCCAAAAATGACTTTACATCCATGTAACTTATATTATAAGTTAAGATAAAAAAATCGTTATAATTCTGTAGGTTTAATTATTTCAAGGGTGTTCAATATTCAACTTTACAAAAGAAAGGCTGAGATCGGGTCAGTTGAATATTTCGTACACGTGTTGTTACACTGGCCGTTATCGTGCACCGATTCAGGAGCACGCGTCAATCACACACAAAGGATAGGCGTTTATTCACATTTACGTTCCTTTGACTAACAAGCGACAAAATCCAGGCAGCAAATGGGCGGCCTGGGTTGTGGCAAAACGTTGGCAAAAGGAAGAAGAGCAGTAAACAGGAAATATCGGTAGGCAGTTGGGGCAAAATATTTCGCGGTCAATCTCCGGACGAATTAAAGGGAAAGACACTGAGGCTTTTGGAACACGAACTTTCGCACTTGTTGGCAACGAGGAGAATTCAGTGCTCTGAGAAATCAGGGTACGACCTTCGTTACTTTATTCGCACGGGAGAATTTTTAAGAATACGATATAACGCGCCAGGCGTGATACCACAAAGGTTAATTATAATGAAATAATTAATCACCTAACTATCTACAATTTATTTAGGAAACAATAAAACTACATAATTACAAATTCTTCATTTTTTTTCAACCAATAAAAATGAGAAACTTTTTTTCAGATATCAAGTATCTGAATGTCAATGTAGCCAATTATTTTTTCCTAAAACGACAATTGTGTCGAGTTCAAACTATGCAAAGTAGATTCAGCTGTAAAAAATTTAAAATTCGATTTGACTGTTCAGAGCGCCATCTGTTATCAAGATTTGACTATTTTTAATTCATAAATCTCAAAGTACAAGCTTGGAGCTATGAAATGGTCTAAACTTGAAATCTTTTGGATGGAAAATGTAAAAGTTATGTCGATCAAAAGATTAACTCTGTTCAGTGAGACTTCATGTATTTTATATTTTCACAAATTCGTCCAAAAAAGTGTGTCACTGGGTTTTTTTTTTGGGGGTGGAACACTATTTTTTGTTGACTGAGTAGACATCAAAGTTAAAGAAAAAAATTTGTTCAAGAGTGTGCTCTTGATAATCCGGCCAGGGCTCAGTACATCTTATCACATGTTCTGTCAATAATTAAACGTAGTCTTGATGGGTTTGTCTCGTTATTTAGCACGTTATGCAAAGAATGTGCAAGTGGGGAACCTCGGGGATATAACTTAAGCCCGTCTCCCATTAATGTGCTTCAATATTAATGAGCTCATTTGCATCGTGCATAATTTGAAATTCGCATTATTTTAATATCATTGCTTTGTAGATGTTATGCAGATTCGGGACAAAGTATTATACGTCGTTACGCGCGGCGTGATCGAATTGTCTGAATGAATGACGTAGTTTGCGCACGGCTTCAATTATTATACCGCGCGGAATTCCGAGAACAGAATCTCAACCAAATGTTATGAATTCATTGATTGATAATGTTGCACGCTTTTCAACTACAACTGCATTAATGAAAAATCTTGTAAAATTACATCATTGGGTTGCAATAACCAATGATAAATGGTGTAGCAAAATATTAACTGACAATTTAAAAATACACTGATCATTATGAATTTACAACACAAAGAAACAGAATACGCAGGGATTGTAAGTTTCAACAATGCTCATCATGAAACTTATACGATTTATTCGCAAAATTTACGAAAAATTTGCAGAAAGTACGATGTAAATCTTTATAATTACGTTATATGATGCACAAAATTGAATTCGTTCGCAGTGAATAAATTCTCAGTTTCTCATTGAAACAAGTTTTTCACTTTTTTCTAATGTTTGTTTTCATTGTAGAGAGACATTATACGATCGGTCGCTTTGATTCTGTACAAATTTCATCCTACAAGTTTCAGTTTTCATTATTTCAAATTTAACATTGCTGATTAAAGTTGATGCGAGGGAGTACAACTTTTAAACGCTTTTAGAACTTTTGAACTGTTGAACAAGAAAAATTTGCTGACAAATTTTGGAAAAGCTGAGCGGAGAATTTAATCGTGTTTATAATTACAGATTGCAAGTCGGCGCGTATAATATCTCTTGGAATATCATTTCGTTAATTATAAAGTTATATCAATCTTGCAGCACTTTCGAGTTAGTTCTTACTCGCTAATCTTTTGGCGCCGTGTGTGCTCTCGCCGTGAAATAAATTTGACGGCCTGAAATGTCATCTCTGGTAAATCTCTGGAGACACAAATGAGATGTATATGATCAATTTGTTTGACATTTATAAGTTTAATATCATATATGGTCCATATACAGGGCATATATGAGTCTATTTATTTATATATAATAGCATAAATGGAACATTTATGGTTACATATGGCATATTTATATGCCATATATAAATGTGACCATATATAAATTTTCACCCAGGGTGTTGGTACCAAACAGAAATGATTAAATAAAAATGGAGCAGCAGGCATAAACGTCGATAATCGTGACATGAAGCATATGAATTTTTCAAAATTTTCTGCTTTTTGGGGTAATTTTGTGTTGGATAATAATTACTTTTGACGGTTTCATAAAGTTTTCATCATGAATGGTGGCAATCAATTTGAGACCCAAATAGTGTGCTCTCGTTTAAGTGAAACTCCACCGAGTAAAAAAAACGGTTTATAAAATCGCTCTGATCAGTAGTTGAAAATTGTCTTATTTAAATTCTTTTTTTATTGTAGTTTGTCAGCATTTTGGTCGATGTGTTTTTCATGTTATAAAGAGGAAACAATACTTGTTTAGGCTTTGCTCACATGCTTATGTAAACTGAAGAAACTTTTTATGAGCTGCAAAGTTTGTTGCACTGGTGTATCCGAGAAGTTCATGAAAGAGAGGATTGTAAGAGACTTATAATATCTAAACTTTTCTATTGTAGTTTCGTGTTTAATACTCTGTTGTTTTTATATGTATAGCGTTCTTTTTAACTGGGAATTATGAGTTCATAAAATTATAATCTAAAAATAGAAATAACGAATTTCATTTCAATTTTGTAACACTTCTCTAATCTCCACTTCGAAACTGATAACTTATTCAGTGCTCAAAATGTCTAGGTTTATCTTCGAAATTGACTTTAATGATGAAAAGAGATTTTTGAAAAAACATCACTCGGCTGCAATCACCTGCCGAAATCCCTAAAAGTTTTGGTTTTATTTTTAGTTTAATTTTTAATCGATTTCTCGCGGGTTTATAACATTACGCTTTTGCCATTGCCCCAATTCTTGACGATGTCCTAATTTGGCGCTGTACAAATAATTCAGACACGAAATACCGATTTCCATATCTTCTTTTTGTGAGTGTAATCTGTGGCACGCCTGTTATAAGTGTTAAATCATCTTTTGCCCTTTGATTTTTTGCTCTTTCCTCGAACCTGTGAAAAAGCTTTTACCGTTCATAAAATTGATAAATAAATATCATAAAAAAGTGCAAAGTAAAGAAATACCGCGACGAAATTTCAATATTTTCTCACGTCAAATCATTTTATGAAAAGGGAATTTATTTAATTCCCTCGACCCGCATCAATTCTTATTGAAACTCCTCATTCACAAGTGTAATATTTCATTATCCATTTTTCTTTTCGTTTTTCCTGCCTTTCGAATTTGTCGTTGTCGAATCGGTGACGATGAATTCAGCTTTGTCTTTGATGCGTACGTTACACTCAAGCGGATCAAGTCGCATATTCGAGTAGTAGTATAATTCCCTTGCACATGCTACGTCCCACTTTTTTTTCATTAGAGATTGTTTGACTGTTACAAGACTTATTCATTCGTACAGTCTTCGCACAATTTTTCTCGCTTCTTTCATTGCTCCTTTTTCTTTTTCTTTTGTATGCTCGTTATCGCAATAAAAAATACAACAAATATATGTTCGCCATTTTCTTTTGTTGATCTACACCTATTCAAACTGAAAGTTGCAAAAACTGTTTTTCAGACGAAGCAGATAATATAACAAAATTATTCGGATGCTTGAGAAATAATTATATCATTCTCCTATTCATCGTGAAGATTTGTACAGAAACTTGCAAAAGTTTCATCAGAGAGAGAAACTCGTCAAAAGTTTGACAGCATGATATTCAAAGGAGAGACACGCTGGGAAAATAAATGTAAAGTTGCCAAACGGTTCGGTGAATTTACATGACGTTTACAAAGATCATAATAAATGTCATTACAAATTTGAATATATAATAATCGGTTATTTGTCAGGCTTCAAGATCTTGTTCGTTATTAAATTTGTTCGGCTCAGGAGGTGTCATATTATTGATTTAAATGCCATTTTACACGGTACATTACTAAGCTGATTGATGTTGGAATTCTCGTTCCTTGTCTGTTACACAATTGAAAACTATCAATCGATTATAATCATTGAACTAATTTATGAAAATGTAAATTGTTTGCTGCGGAGAGGCAGTTGATCAGTTTTATTGTTGTCCTAGTAAAAACGATCAGATATTGTTCCATACAGCAAATAAATTGATTTTTTTTTAAATTTTTAATTATCTCTAGTAAAAATGACAAAATAATAAAATAAATAATGATCATATTATCAATAGATTGACAATATCTTTTTCAACAAAAATACATTGATACATGATAATTACAATATTAATATTGTGCAAATAGATACGATGTAACCGTGTATGACTTAATAAAAAATATTTCGCCAATTTATTGGTAATGGACAATAAATGATCATGTTTATTAGGATGATTGAAAAATGTTAATAAATCATGAAAATGGAAAATAGATTAAATAACTTGTCATTCAATACTTTATTCAATAATTACAATTGGCTAAGTTTTTCGAACTTTGTTAGATATAAGAGACGCTTTGGAATATTGTTACATCATTTGATACGAACATAACTATAGATATGAGTTTTGATATTTTACATCAGGTTGTTTAAAATGCTAAAAATATGATGCATTGAACTTAAATGTCATAGTGCCAGGATTACAGCGCGATATTACTACCACGAAACAGTCTCTTTTGAATAACGTGAAAGATGCCCTTTATTTTTGTTTGCACGCGTCGTTGACACAGTGCTGGACAAATGTCATGCGCCCTGATGGTGTCGTTTTATTTCGTGCAACATTTTTTACACTGCATAAACTACGATCGCGTGGATCGATAATGTTTCTGAAACAAAAATTTATGAATTTTAAATTCTTCATTTCAACGAACATCAGCGACGAAATGAAAAATTTTCAAAACAAAGAGTTTGATTACGAACAAATCTTGAAAGGAAAGGAGCATTAAACATCTCGAGTTGAATATTTTGTTCGAAGCTCAAATAATTTTTAATCTCAAATTCAATTATTTATGATGGCATTTTCAGATTTTTCGCGCGCATCAAATAAAACTGAAGTACGTGCGGCCCAGCAATTAAGGATCCATGAGCGCACGTCCGCATAAATCTCCGTCTTATTCCATAATGGCAAACTATAAGAGCTCTCGGCAATTGGAAGCTGCGAGATATGCTAATCAGTCGCTAATCGAATGATTCTATAAATTTCAAACTGGAAAATCGTTACGACAGGAAACAAGTTAATTTGACCTGGATCAACTAACAGTCAGTTGAACATCATCTCACACTTTTATTTTTAGTAAACACTAACTGTACTGTCATACTAATAAACTTTCATGGCAAATCAAACCTGATGACAAGAAAACAATAGCAAAAATCAAAAAAATAAATTAAAAAAAGATGGGTATCATCGGAAGCCACACAGATGTTCTATTACTTTATTTTTCAATTTCAAATTCAAATGTAAAAGTAGAAACACGCGGTTGTATCAATTTAGATATTGAAATTAAAAAACAACGTCCCCGAACTCTGACGTTCTGTTTCAATATCTGCACCAGTTTTCAGAGTTATGATACATATCTATGCACAGCCGTGTACGAGAGGTTTATCATAGTTTATCGATGGTAGTGGCATTTTTTAACTTCAGAGATACAATGTCGAGATTCGACCACGACGACTGAACACTGCAAACAAGTATTTCTAATATGTACTCATATAATTTCGAGTCTGATAACGGGTTTACGATAAATTTTCCTTGCATTCCAAATATCACTTTAATGAACTAGACATATGCTGTATGCGTATTCTGAATTCACTATGCATATACTGACTTCATTTTGACTTGAGTTGTAATTTTGCATAACAGATTTATTTGACGGGGAATTAATTAAAAGTTTATCATTTCCAATATACTTTCTCGATTTCATCAACTCACGTGCCAGTGTAATAAAGTTAATAACGATATTAAGACTTGTCGTGATATACTGAGCTTGTTAAATAGGACTATAAGTTTCTTGTAGAAAATTAGCGGCCATAAACTCTGTTGTTAATTGCATAGCATCACAGACAATTGCATTACCAAAGTTCCTCACGCACTTACGCTGACATTGCCCGTTTGCTAAATTTCATTGTCTTTCATTTTGAATGTTTCTTTTTTAATAGTTCCAAAATGTTTGTCCAACTAATTTGATATACATTCAATTTCTGTACATACATTTTCCATGACACACGTCGTATTCTTTTGCATCTGATACACAAAGCAAATATTTGCGTTTCATTGATTACAAAAGTTGAATGTTTGTTAACACGGTCTTGTCAAATTGTAATCAAAAGTTCATGCTGTGACCATCATCGTGAATCAGATTGAAATAAAAAAATTGTTTAGTACAAAATAATAACAATTCCATTCTCTTTTGAAAATTGCTAATATATTGCAAATATATAGTCTATATATGAGAAATATTCAAACATATATGGTCAATATATTGTCAATATATAAACAATATATGATTTGTTAAAAATAATATATCGTCAATCAATTGATAATAAATGGACAAGAAATGATCTTTTTTACTTGGGTTAAATTAAGATAATGTTTTGTAATTGAAAGATTTATAAGACTTAAAATGATTTGACTATGATTTAAAAATATTATACAACTAGTGTCTTAAATAAAGAAATTTGACGTACCTCATAAAAATTGTTATCATAAAATAAATTATGGGCAATGTTTAACCGGCATAAAAAATGCACCGCAGCTAGGATATAGGCGGATCGATGGCACTTTGGAAGAGAGCATGCGATTCCGAAAAGATGGAGAGATCGATTTCGATTGTGATTCGCGCGCCAGTGGAGGAGTCGCATTTTAGTCGGACGTAGCTGCCTGTCGAAAGGGCTATTATTACACGCTAAGTACACCTCAGCCACTCGCTATACGCGCTGCCAGAGATAATATAACAAAGACAATATGCGAAACCAAAGCTGAATTATTAAGAAAAAGAGGGCAAGAGCGGAATTAAAAAACTCGCCCGTAACAATATCGCCTTTCCTATAACTCACTTTCGATGAACAATTTTGAACCGAACAAAAGAAAGTTGAGTTCGATCGCGAAACAAAGTTACTCATATACAAAATATATATTTCATATATAGAACAGGGTGTTAAAATAGTTATTAAAAAATACACGTATCCAATATATTTTTTGATAGCTTTTCCAACGATACCAAATTTGACACTCCACCCCCAATGATTGACTGACCCGGAACTTTTTTAACATCCTGTATATATACAACATATATGTAAACATATATGTTCATTTTCACCTGAGTACGCTTCGGTAACCATTTTCGGCTCTTTATGAACATCTGGGGATACGTTACGTATGAATTATTTGCATTGAGGGACTTTCACACGATATTAATGAATTTGTCCGCAAAATTCAATTCGTATTTTTTGGTTGTTTCCTCGAACTAAAAATATTTATCACCCGAGTGACGGAGTGTTTATATTTTCGCCGCTTTTCCGTCATCTGCACATTTTTTCATTACTAGGTCAAATAGTGTAGGTGTTGGTCATCTTGAGATTCGGGTCATTCTTTAGTCGATTCCGTCGTTTTTATAAACGTTCGTTTTCTGGCTTGGGCAAGTGTACTGATTTAAAAAAAAAGTTAGCTTCGTATAAACTGCATGTGTTGCTTGCATCCGGTACCTATTTTTCTGACAGTTTCAGCAAGACAGAAAAACAAACTCATCTCTGATTTTATAAAGTTCGATACTGATTATTTTGTATACTTCTTTTCAAGTCAGCATCAGACATTGATTGATATGATATATTTTGATGTAATTGTTAGATCTGACGAGTATTATATGCTAAGAACGTATGGACTCTAATTGATAGGCAAATAATGGGCGAATGATACACGAGAATAGGAAATGCATAAATGCATTTATAAACGATGTTAGACCCAGGTGAAATGCATTATTCGAACGTCACAAATGAATTTCAAGTAAATAAGTACACTGACTTTTCATCGATTAATATTTATTACATGTTTTGAGATAAATCAATTACATTTCCGTTAAAATATTAAATGTAACTTTAAAGATATTACTTTAGCGCAAAAATAATTTTTTTGAAAAAACAGTTTGTTTGAATCAAATTTCAAAAATCGTGTTTCAGATTTTAATTTTTAACAAGTAATATTTTTAGTCGGTATTTAAAGTTACTAAATATCCAAGCAAAAACATACATATATGTCTGCTCCAAAAAAGTTTATTTTTTCTTATAATAACATCAATTGATAAAAAGTTCAGTAATAAAAAGTTTGAATTTTATGAGCTTAAAGAAACTTTATGGATTGTTCGATCCAGTTCGATGAAAACATCCGTTTGCATTACAACCGATCCATATAAAATTTTTTTAAAATATGCTTGCCTTAATGGAGTAACGGAGTTCCAATGAAAATAAGCAAAAATTGAAAAACCCGATTACCTTGTTAGTTTTAATACCTCTTTTATCTACGGAAATTTCATTTTCAGCACAGCACGATATTGCATCTCCATTACAAAAAATTGGCAATAGATAACCAAATTAACCATTTTTTCATCTAACAATGTAAAATGTAACAAACATAGTATCAATTTTGATCCGGTTTTGGGATATGAACTTCATGAGAAGAAAAATGTGATTACAAATATACGATAGTATTCATTAATCGTAGATCTGTTGACAGAATAATCCATTAAAGAAAGTTTGGTATTTTATACTTGTCATATTACAGCAAACGAAGGCAGTTGATTCATTCAAGCCCCGCCCAGGTGAAGTTTGATGTTGGCAATGAGATTAATGTTGGTTTACGAATCATAAACGAGAGAATGTTTGAAGATGAATTTATATGTTTGAGCCACTCTCATTATGGATCATACTTCCTATCCTTTAGAGTACTCGAGTATTATGCCGGTGAAAGATGTTCATTATTTGAATTTGGCGATTGAATTATTATCCGAAATTTAATTAACAAATCTGTTTCGATGTTGCACAGAATATTCACCTTTTGTTATATACATGTACATATCAAAAAAATTGTACATCTTGACATACAAACTGCAAACATCCCTGGTAAATACAATTATTGTCCTTCTATGTTTATCTATTTATGGAGACCATATTATGGTCTCATATATATGATCATTTCATTATTCAAAAAAAACCTTGTTTAATTTTCACTTTATACCTTGTTACGTCCTGCGTACAACCTTTATTTAATTATTTATTAGTTCTATAATTATTTATTCAATTATTAACACTTGATCAGAGGTCTTTAACCGACCCACATTCATAACTATTGCGCGACTTGCTGCGTCAGCCAAATTCGGCGGTCAACGACTCGCGGTCGCTCTCCTGCACGCGCTCACGCAATTTGTGCAATACCTGAATTGCACATTCTTCACCCAATTAATTAGTATATATTCGGGTTCGACCTCCGATCAAATCGCACTTCGCCATTGCTCGTCCACGAGCATATTAAGACCTTTCTTGAAGAACGTTTGTCATAAACTTCTTTTCGAATTGTCGACTTAGTCTCTTGTTTAAAGAGATAGAATTAACACAAGTCCGAATCCGGACTTAATACACATACACTCGTTCAGAGTGACACTACTACACAACTTTTCATATTGTGTAAATAAGCAACATGGGACCATCCGCGTCCAGTAAGTAATTATTTATCAAAATATATATCAACATATTAACTGTCTCTACTATGCAAAACATTTAACCAAATTTGTACTACATAAAACGGCGTTTAAAATTAAAGACGAGATCCGTATTGTACCGAAACTCCAAAATAGAACACTTATTTCTGTAATTTTAACTATTGTTTTAAATAAATTGTTATATAAATAATCCGTCATTGTTCATCACAAATCCCTTCCTCTCATTTCAAATAAAACAACTTAACATATGATACTTGACGTAACAACCTTTTTCTTAAATCAATATCGAGACACGGTTGACCGTTTCCGATTAAAAAATTTGGATCAGTGTTGCTTCACTGTGTTGCTACGTCGTTTGCAGAACCAGTTGCCTAAAATGTAGAATTTTTTTTATAAGTAAAGAAATCATTCAGTAAGGAATTAAATGTATTGCAAAAATTGTTGAAATTCTTTTCAAAACAAAATATTTTAGATTCATAATATACTTTTGAAATGATTTTGATATGGTTAAAAGCCTTATTGAAAATTTGAAATTAAAAAGTTTGACTAGTTCTGGTATCCAAGATTTAATTAATTTGGTATTGTTTTTTTTTGTCCTGAATAATTCGGAATTTTTTCGATACATAAAAAATGTTAATTATTGAACTATTGAAACCTTGTCTTGCAGTCTTCTTGCAGTTGATACCGTTTTGTGGCGAAAACAATTAAATTCCGCGGTCAACAGTTGAAATTTAATGTAAAATTTATTTACCAACTTTTGTATTGTCTTATTCCAGTGAAGTAAGGTAAAGATACCACGAGGTAAGGATTTGCAAACATTTTTAAAATCATTTTTAAATTATAATTTTTAAAATACTTATAAAATATTTTGACATAATCAATAATTTTCGGTGCAGCGAGTGCGTCGCTAATTTAAAAAAAAAAGTATAACATTGTATGTACAAGCATTTTCATTTCAATAACGCGTATTATTGAACCGTAAAAATATGTAAACTGATGTTTGTGGAAACAGGGAAATAAAACGTGTGAAAAATATTTTTTTTTCCACAAATATCTGTGAAAAAAAATCCATAAAAGCATCAGATGAGTTTTGTTCCGAATGTTCAATTTCGTTCCTCACATTGTCGTGTAAACTCTGACACGCGAATTACAGTTCAATTACGCGGGCCTGTGAAAACATTTTCGCTTTTCCTTAACCAAGTCAATTGCAACGTTTTTGTCCTCTCTTCCCTTAAGCCCCGTAATTTTGTCGTTGAAGTAATGTTATAACAATTTTATGCAACTTTTAAGCGCGTTCGAACGTCACCTAATAAAAGGTTGAACGTGTCACCCTAACAGACTATATTTTAAAATTTTTTATCCTACAACATTTTTAATAATATGTCTTGTGCATAATTTTACTCGTATTTAAATTTTGACTAGATATAAAGCAACCTATTTCTTTTTTAAATTTCATTTTTTTAATATTTTCCATAAGGTATCTTTTGCATATTAAAACTACTTTGATGTCTTGATTACGCAGAAAAATATAATTATTTCAGATTTTCCAATTTATAAATGAATCCTCATCGTGGTCGAGATATCTCGTGATATTTCATCTTTATTTTCATACCTTTGAAAGTTGTGATTAAAAAAAGTCTCAGAGAAAAGCGCGCAACGTTGTATTACGACTCAACAAACTTTTGAATAACAAGTAAAAGTTGCGTGTTCTTGCACGTCTCATTTACCCCGCGTAATTATCACATTCCATAATTCATTTAAGAAAAATTGAATTAAGTACTCTGTTTGATTAACTCATAATACATAAGTAACGCTCGAGACTACCAAGTCTGGGATGATAATTAAGATAAATATACGCTGCAAAATTAAATTATAGCAGGTTTTTTTAGTCAGCTCTCTTAACCATTCAATTTTCAGCACGCAAAAAGATTTTAATTCTAATCACAAAAAATTTGTACGCTTTTTGCTGCTGCGAGTTTATATTCGTTCATTATTTTAAGTGTGATTTTTAAATTACACTCTTATTCTGTATAAATAATCCCGTCGGCATTTTCTGATTCAATTGTACGACGTGCAAACTTTTACTTTTTCTTTTTTACAGTTTCAATTTAATTCTTTTTGTATACAATGTTGGATTCATTTGGTACAAAAATATGTAAGTATGAGAATTCAACTCAGGAAAAGTCGAATATAAAACCGTGGAATATGGTTTGAATTGATTTTTTTCGTTTGAAAATGTTATAATATAAAAATAATATAGATTCGTTATTCGAATTTTTAGTTACAAAATAATTTGTCATTGTTTGTCGAGACGCTAATTGCTGATTAACATATTTGTCATGTCCACACATTGCAGTTCAAAAGAATCGAGAGAAAATAATTCATCTGCAAAGTTAAAAAAATTGATGAATTTTAGATTATTCTAAATAACCATTTCCAATTTCCATCTTAATGAAAAAACTAAAGTACCTGTGCAAAATTTAATTACAAACAAAAAAAGAGAAACTTTAATGATTTTTTCCCTTGGCAATTTTTTTTTTACATTTTTCAGTTAGAAGAATTTAATTTTCATTTATGTAAAAATGGACATACAAAAAGTACAGCGGTAATTTTCGCCCGAGTATCAGCAAAAATCCTCGTAATAGGCGATTTTCATCTTTCCGTCGACGACTAATCTGTACGAGCGCGGCAGATCCGCTTACCCTCGCCTTCTATGGATTAAGAGCAAGTGTATTATGAAATGCCGGAGAACAGATTCAAGACGCTAATAAAATTTGTCGCCACGTTCAATTCACAACACCATTTCAGCCTTTACAAATTATTTTTCAGTAAATGACACAATTCCGTCAAATTTAATTTCATTTCATTACACCCCACGATGAAAAGTTTTTTTTACGATGCGTAAGACTGAAAGAGAATTTTTCACTTTTGTTCTATTTTTTTCATTTTTTTTCTTCTCTTGTAATTAAAGTTGCATTATTACGACGTGAATTTAATGAGAAATTGATGAAACTGTGCATAAATGTTCTTTAATATATTGTCAATTGTTTCACAGGGTTTGAAAAAGTTGTTCCATTTAGAAGATGGGATATAAAAGTTCAAAGTTGGAATACATGATAAATATATAAAAATTTTGTTTGTGTTTTTCAAATATCTGATGATGACTTTGAAATTATTCGTGAGAATTTAAAAACAATATAACAAACTTCATGCATTCTATGTCAAATATTCATGTGAAACTTTAAGAAAATTGTTTACATATAGTTTTTTTTTGAGGAATTATTTTTGACTCCTCGTCCTGTATGAAATGTAAATCAAGAAACACTAAGAACTGCCTTATGTTCAGGAGACGGTTTTAAAACTGTATTAATTTAAGATATTCAAACGTCGCAATTTAAATGGCTCATGAAATTAAGACATTGACGTCTTAATTTAATGAGTCATATTTAAGAATGGTTTAAAAACAACTACGAAATCACTGCAAAAATAAAAATTTTAAAGAACGTGATGATTCTGGTACGAGTTATCATTGATGTTACCACGCAGCTGTTCAATTTTGCAGTGCTTTCAACAACGACGCATAACTTTTTCATTTTGTTGATAAAAATGAAGAAAATAATTCAGTCCAAAAAAAAAAAAAAAAAAATCCAAAGTGGTTTCTTCGAAGCCCAGAAAATTTGAAGTTTACATTATTTATAAAGAGGTTCGTAAAAAATTGTTAAATTCGCTTTTTTAAACCTCAAAAGCCCCTCAATTGCCAGCATTGACAATTTTGCATGAAGTGTAAAAGTGCAACAAACAAGTTTTACAATAAAAATTATTTTTTAACGTTTTTCATATTAATTGACTTTATACTGATTATAAATTTCTTCATTGAAGTTTTACTCAAAGTTGAAACCATATCACATAAGAAAAAACAGTCGAATTTTCGTACTATATAGTTGTTGCGATAAATTATTTGAGCCGTCAAAATGGGGAAATAAAATGATATTTCATTTTCAAGATAAATGGCCACATCATAAAGACCTTTAATAAAGCTACTTACTCAATTTTGATTTGAGTACTTGGTTATAAATATTTCAAGCACGAAGGAGGCACATTTTATCCGAACAAGTCACATGTTTCTCTTTAAAGCGTAACACCTTTTTATAACTGTAATTTCATTATCTTGTTGCCGCGCGTAACCGCGTCCCATTTCCCTGGTTATTATGAACATTTCACCAACGTTATTTTCTCTTCGCTCGGCTGCTGGCAAAATGTATAGCGACCGTCGTCACTTTCTCGTTCTTTTCTCAGCTGACTTATAGCGACCTGTTTTGGTCGATTAAGGGCTATAATGCACTTGCTCGAAGACAAAGTACTTTCTTAATTAGTTGCCTCTCCAAACGATTCCTTTATCACCTCGACGATTCCTCAAACTCACAAACTTAGTCAAGTCGTTTTTCGTTCAATGCCCACAAGTCTGAAATAAAATATTTCCTTTAATTGCAAAACCGTTTTTATATTCATAAAGTGGTAACAAATTTTAAACACCAAACAAAAAAATGTAACTCAACAGAAAAAAACAAAAATTGAAACAAACTGAAATAACAATTGAAATAACTTTAATATTAATGTTTATTTATTCATATTGATATTAAAATACATATTAAAAATGTTATGATTTCACTTTCCAATACTATAAACCAGTAGTTTATCACAACGATTTGATAAGATTCAATTGATGAATGACCAAACATTCCGTTGTTTATCAAAAGATTTTTCTTTTTAAAAATTTGGTCAGAGGAATTGTTATTGGAAATACGCAGAAGCTCCATCGAGTTAGAGTTTTTATTTGAACTCTTTCAACTGAACTGCTCGCGTCAAAAAGATAATCGCGCGCTGAAAATTAAACGCTGAGCGTTATTTACGGTCGGAGCGATTTTAATTTGCAGAGGTCTCATAACCCCTCGTCTTGTAATTTGTATTTTTAGAATTAATTACGAAAGAGCCAATGACACCGGGTAGAAATGATAAGATTCATCGGTAATTCGAGGCACAACAAAAATTAAATCGGAAGAAAATGCATAAGCAAGAATAATCGAGTTATTTCATTTACTTATTTTCCTTGTACGTGCGGTAGAAATTCCTAATTCTCCTATTCATTTTTATTGCAGAAGTGCAGATTTTTCCAGATTTCTCTGCCTTGGCAGAGAAGTAAGTGAAACGAGTTCTTTTCACAGTTTCTGAAACTGAGTACTTTTTTGAGAAGCATAATTCAATAATTACTAATAATTTATGAAACAAATTGAATTTTAATTGCATATATAAAAATCAATTTTTTTTTGCAACTGGAAAAAGATATACAACAAATAACTAGCCGTACAAAACTATATTTATTATGATCTTTATTGTCAATCAAAAATGTCTCGATTGCTTATTTTTTTTTAAGAAATCATTTTATTTGTTATTCAGTGGGTTATACCCCTTGGATTTCCATCCCACCCCCTTGTTTATCCTTCACTGTTTTGCCATTCTTACATGAAAAATTATTGTAGTCTACTCGGGAGGATTTCTCGCAAGTTAATTAATATAGTATTGCATGCTCAAATAAAAAATCATTAGCGTTCAACAAGTAATGTGAGAAATCGATGCGAATTTTAAAATAACGTGGAAAATCTTACTGCGAGCACTCGTATTGTAACGTTTTGATTACTGGTTCTGTCGATACTGTCCGAACTAATTTAACCTCGGTTTACAAAGTTGGCCAGTAATTAAAAGCTGGACAATCAGAGATCTGGATTTCCAATCAGCTGGGCGAGAAGTTTTTATATTAATATCGATTGACATCTTCTTTTCCTTTCATTTTTTTCCAACTTATAGTCGCGAATGAAACCATCTATAGATAGCGCTGATGCGATGGAAAAATGGCGGATTTATCTTATTTGTCAAATTCGGAAGACTTAAAAAGGCTTTTCTCATTAAAACTTCGTTTCGTTATATTAACAAAAATGTTCTTTCACTTGTCACCACTCCGCCATAGTTGCATAGATGTGATCGCGAATACTCTTAATTTGGATTCAACATGAAAACTATTCCGAGCACGTCCACGCAAAGCTTGTTAGTTGAGATATTAAAAGTTTTATTGGGGCTTGGTATAATGGTATACATAGTATGTCATCGAATTTGCAATATCTAATTGAATTGTTTCATAAAAAAAGTTAAAAAAAGTAAAAGTAGGAGTACACATTCAAGCAACCAATAAACGGGAAGGATTTATTGACTGGTGATACGAAGGCGTGGATCCATCAAGAATATTGAAGATGGTGTAATTAATCTTTACGATATCTCGCTCGAAAGATGATTTATAATACAATCAAACTTTGATATAAGAAATGTAATGAATGAACATTTTTATGTCTTGATTAAATTTTTCATTTAAACGTAACAACAAGTTTCTGCCAATCTAATTCACAACTCAATACAGGTTCGTTAACCATTAAAGATTGTTTAAATATCATCAGTTAATTTTTGTAGTTTAATTAATCGAAACTGAATTAACGTCTAACGAACGCTCGATTCAATTTCAACTGTCTCCGATGCTTTTCTCAGTAGTGAAAATAGGAGGTTTATTTGGTCTTGTATTGTTTATAGAACAGTTTTGAATGAATGAATGAAAATATAATTAGCGCATCAATCGGAATTGTTTCAATTGTGCCTGTTGTTATTCCCATTCGATATAAATAAAATAAAATGGCATTTTATTGAAAAATTTTTTTTTCAATTATATCAAAATTACAACGCCAAGGGGCACCGATCGATATAAGAATGTAGAGTGACATTTAAATGTCACATAATGTAATTTTACAGTATGAGATATCGTATGTGAATGATACGACAAAACATGTTTTAATTCGAAGACAATACTGATTTTGTAATATCCCTAAAGTTGTTATATTTTTTAATTATAAAAAAACGGCTTGCTTCTCTGTGAAATTTTTCTGTTGGTTAATTTTAACGGACATCCTTTTATATCGGACGTGATTCCAGGTTTTAGTGAAATTAAAATTTTATCAATTTGAATAACAATTCATCGTTACAGTAATTCCATCATTCTCGTTAGAATTGCAAATCAATGCTTACGCAAAAATCACAAGTTTAATGGTAAACCGCAGAACCAAGACAATTACCGATGAACATCCACCAAAAAGCAACGAATAATTTTTGCATTTTTGCACAGCATATGTTAGATATGTAATCGAATATATGTGGTACATGTGTTACATATATAATCGAACGTATGTAATATATTTTATTATACATATGATCGCGCATAAAAGATATTCATTCACATTTATGTGACATAGGGTCAACCGGGGTAATGGTGATACGAAGATGCAAAGTTGTTTTTTCAATTTTATGTAACTTTTGTAAGTAATAATATTTTTATTTTGACATATTGTATGACTAAGTGTAAAATTCTGAAGTAATAGGGACATACGCGTATTTTAGATTTATATTGCAAATCAATCAGTCGCGCTGCTGTAAAACAATCCCACGCGAACAGGTTCCCGAGGCTCGCGTGGGATATTATTTGCGGAATAAAAACTCCGGGTGATTTGAAAAATAATGCTCTATGATATGTTTTTCATTTATGATAAGTTTGAATAAAAACAAATAATTTTTCAAAATTATGTGTGCCTGTACTTTCATTTTGAACGTTACAATCCTATCAAATGTTTATATTTTTTGTTTTACAATTACTTAATAGAATGTCGTTTTTTGATTTTAAATTTCACCTGAATAGGTATAAAAATTTAGAATTTAATTTACTTGAGAAATTAGAATTTTCCCAAAAATAACGTTCAAGTCACAAATTTTTTTCGTTATTTCAAAATCGAAAAAATTGTATTCGTATCTTATATTCCGAACTATTTACAAAAAAATATAAAACCTTGATAAAAATGATTTGAGGTTTCCTGTTATATCATTCAAATCTTCTTAACTCAATTTCATTTCAGCAGAACAACAATGAACTGACAACAGGATTAGAAATTATATACGATTTTAAACTGTTTGTTATATTTGTCACGAAAGTTGTTGTTCAATTTTGTAGAACACCTTGACGAATTGACCCAGTTGAAATTTTGTAAATAAATTAGTCATATCTAATAAGTAAAATAACAACTTTTTATTATACAAAATTTTTTCGATTTTTTTTAATATCATTCGGTGGTACATTTGTTTTTGAGTTTTGAGTAAGGTGTAAAAGAAATTTTAAATTCATTGGTCTTACAAAAGGTTGTAGACGTCAATAAATATTTTATAGAAAAATTACTTCTTAGTTGAATTTGATATTTCTTTCATCTTGTAAAAAATCTTCTTAATCTGTGCACTAATCGTTTATAAAAGTAGAGTCGATAAACGACTAATATTTGTTCAGTGTACAATAACGTCACCATTTAAGAGTTTTTTTATACGAATTACTTGCATCATAGAAAAAGCATACTACAAAAATAGACGGAGTCCAATGAATGTGGGAAACGATGGGAATAATGTAACCTCGACATTATTGAAGGAAATTTCATTATTGTGCGCGCTTGATTTCCTGGTATTGTCGAGGTAAGACCGATGGTCAAGCGTGCGAATTAAAGGTAAAGGATATGCGATTTGTACGCGCGGAATTTCTTAGACACCGATCTTGACCCAATTCTCCGTCGCCTTCGGGACAAAAAATTGACCAACAGTTATATGGCTTTTTCGTGCGTGCAAAAATTTATTTGTTCAGAAATTCTTTCTTTGACCAATTTATGTTCCTCGTGTAGTTCTTTTTTGTTGTGGAAGTTTGTTGAATTTGATTGAAACATTAACAAAAACATTTTCAGTTTGTATTTTATAGAATAATGAAGTTTAGAAGTCTGCGAACGATTTTAAGAACAAGTTTTCAGGCTTGAATTTTTAAGTAAAAGTAACAAAAACAAAAATATAAATAAAAAAATACTTACAACGAAAGTATGTTTTACTTTTATCTTTAGAAAGAAATTTCAAAAAAGTCGGAACCAGACGAAGCAATATTTCAAAACTGCAAAAGCATCTAAAATGGTTTCGCAGAAGTGTTTGGAATTGAAAATGTATTTTAGAAACACCTATCAAGCTCAATTTCAGTTTCAAGCTTCGAGTGGTCAAAGGTTACAGAAACTCACACAGTCTTTTGATTTAACTCGGATGCCTAGATAGAAATTCGATATCAGTGTAATGGCCCATGAAGAAAATCAGTTTTGCTCAAACGATTTTAAGCACCAAAGTTTTCTTCTTTATGAGCTACATAGGAACCATCCACAGGCGGTAATGAATTAATTGCATGTGAGAAAATAGATGGTTCGAAAGTTGTAAGCAATTGCTAAAATTTAGCTTGAAAAAAATTTGCTAATTTTTTAGAAAAAATGTATGGCCTTTTTCTTAATGATATATTTTAATGATATTTTTATGAAAAGTTGTTTCCACTTCCACTGGAAAAAAAATAATAATTTGGTCTGATTTCGTTATTTTCAATGGTTCGAGAATTTCGTTGTCATCAATGCTATATTATTTCCAAATTGAAACTCATCTCGAATTACACTCGACGATAACGACCCAAGCTCTTTTTCGGATTATCGTCTTTAATAAATTGACCCGAATCGATTCCGTGTCTTGTAATATAATCTTCTGTAAAAACTTCCAAAGTTGGAAATATTTCCTGCGCACGTTTTTTTTTTCCTTATGAGAGTCATTAAATTGCATAAAAATCTATGGCGACCAAAACGAATTTGCATCGCGAGCAGTCGGTATACAGTTTATAAAAGCTAACAAGCCGTTGTATATCACCTTTTCGGGTTTCATGTTTCAGACCAGATACAATTTTCAGTTTCATCTATCAATATAATTACAAAGTTTTTTCTATTTTTTTTTCAATTTCAAAGTGAACAATTGTATATTTCAGTCGACGATTTATTTTTCCCGTCAAGTTTATTATTTTCATCTTGGGAAATTCATTGTTAAAATATTGTTTTTAAAAATAGCATCATTAATAAGAAAAATGGTTCTAAACCTAGAGGCTCAGATAAGATGAACGTTATCATTAGAGACACCATAATGCAACCTCCTGGGAAACACAGAGAATAAATAGATTGCAACGCTTTCCTCTCGGATTCGAGTTTATAGCAAACGTAAATGTAATTTCCAAAGGAATAAGTAAAGCTGTTGATACTGCCATTTTTCAAGTATCACACCGCGTTGGTGTAAATTAGGTCACGTATCAGCTTCCACGACAAATAAAGCGCAATTGAACGCCACTTGCGTTACGTACTTTGCGTCGCAGGTCGAGTGATTAGTTGAAACGCTTGACAAGTCTGCAATTCAAAAGAAACGAATAAGGCGAGAAAGCATACTGAAAAAAAGATCTATTTTCAAGGTGCGAAATTTAAAAAACTTTTTGCACAAAAAAAAAACAAACTTTTTGTGTAGTTATATTGCAATTTCTTTTATCAGATTCACCTGCAAAGATGAAATGATTCATAAGTTAAATATGATGCCTCTTCATAATTAATTTTATTTCTATGCGCGCAACGCAAGATGTGATCATCTAATTTGCTCGAAAGCCATTAGGAAACATTAAATCAGCGACGATGCGATTAAGCTTCAACGTTTGAACTCAATGAAACAGAAGTTCGTTTGCGACTGACAAATCAATGCAACAGTTTGCAAGGGATTTGTATAATGCTCATACGAATTGCACATCCTTGGATGAGAGCCAGAAAAATAGGAAGAGACTTACTAACGTATGGGAAGTTGTATCACGCGCTCGAGACAAGACAGCGAATATCATGATCAGTTTCGTTCATTGTTTCGTGACACTAACAGTAATCAAATCGTCCCGCAAGTAATGATAAAATTTCAATAATTTTGAAAGTCACCCAAATGAAAAAAATGATGTATTAATTGTATTTATACATTACGCGTATTAATATTCTTTTTATCACACTTTTGACCAACATTTTTCTTTGTCAAAAGATTTTAAAAATAAACCAGTGCATTATTTAAACATAGAATTTTATATATAAAATATAACATTTTTTTAAAAAAGAAAATTTTCAAGTGGGAAGCACTTGAAGTAACTTTATATGTCTTACTTAAAATAATGGCAAATAAATCTCTTCTTACATTTTCTAAATTGTTGTATTTTTATTCAAATGCAATTGTATTTATTGAAATTTCATAAATGAAATTTTATCATGAAAATGCATATGCATTTTTGTGGGCTATTCGTGCATTGTGTGGTTAATATGCATTTTTATGTACATAATGGAAAAGAAAATTTGTGGATATTTCAGTTGCACATTTTTTCTTCACGTGACACAAAAATTCGTCTCACAATGAGACTGGTGTGACACAAAAGAATTTTTGAATCTCATTTGTGCTACTCGAAAAAGAACATTTTACCTCGCGCAAATCAATTTAAATAAATTCTTTGCGCCGTATGTTTTGTAGTCGTATCGATCCTTTTTAACCCAGCGATCCAGAATGCTTTTCACTTGTGCAATCCAACAACGATTTCAAACGAAATAAAATATTATCCGCGAGCTCAGAAAAGACTTGAGGTCATACGTAAGATCCTCGACAAGCCACAAAGAGCGCGCTCTTACTAGCCGAAAAGTTGTCGGTCGAGGTCACTGGAACTTTGATATGATACTCTTCAAAGATCTTCCCCATGGAAATCTAATTTGAATCGGTGTTGCAATAATTGCATAAATCCGTTATTACATTCATGCCGAAAATAAAGTCGATGAAAATCGACGGCGTAATCCCTTTTCATTCTGAAATCTCTAGAACGAAAAGATTTTTCTCTCGAGGAACTTCTTTTGTGATATAAAAATAAAGACGAGATGTATTGGTAGTTTCTAAAACGGAATTCCTTTCTGCAGCGAAGTTAACGGTATAAAAACGGTTTTTTGTGGTTGTATTTAAAACCGCAAGTCGGTGCAATTTGGGCTATCGTCTTGGTTCACGTAAATGCATGATGACGGGGTTTAAATTCTGTTTCGTAACATTATCTCTCTGATGTGTATTTAGGTCGGCTTCAGTATATACAATTTTTTGTATATCAATTAGGACAAATTTTTTCACAGGCTTGAGATAAAAAGGTCTCTTCTTACTTCTTTCTGTGAATATCACTTCTTGCTGTGTTCAGATTCCATTTTTTGACACATTTCACACACTGTGTCAAATTGTCGACTGTGATCGACAAAATGGCAATTTACTTGTCACTATAAATTAATTGAGATGTTTTGATAAAGCACGTCTGGTATCAAAACATTCTTTCAGAAAAGGATAAACTATGGGTTCCCAGCGAATCTTGTCGAGTTTTGAAATAAATCCGGTATCAGTCCTCATATAAGCCTGAGGAAGCTTACACAAACCGATGTCATTCACTTGTAAGGAGTTGTAATGTGACGCATTAACAAGGTCGGGTCATTATAGCTGAGGCTTCGGCTTATTCTTTATAGCCGCACTGTTCTCATATTGTATTTTGACACTATAAGCGGCTTACTCGCTGTCCCGCGTCTTAATTGAAGCGTCGAACGAGCGAGTCACATGTCGATTTATCGACGTTTCACTATACCGAGCAGCCGAAAAACGTCACCCCCGTTTGCACAACGTGACGGCTTTCACGTCAACGGCTGTTCCATTCATTTCCGAGTTCCCGCGCTCTGATACTACTGTGCGTCACGAATCAGATTACAACATTCTCGGAAATGACTTTAGCGTAACTATCACGTTGCGTGTCGTGTCCCATTCAAAGCGTATATCGGATGTATCACAGATAAAGAATTGAACGAATTTTCCCTGAACTGACATGTTTTTTTTTATGACAGAAAAATCATGCGAACTGTTTTTTGGGAGCGTTTGAAGATACATTTTTTTTATTAAAATGTTCAATTAAAATTTTTTAATTTCAATAAAGAATTGTCACCAAAGTAATAGACATTTTTCTGTTAGAAAATATTTATAGACCAGACTTCGAAATTCCACTTTTCAAAATTAAAAAAAAAGCATCAAGAATAATTTTGATTTGTATATACTTTAAGTAGTGAAGTTGTTTGTTATGATCTACAGAACAACTTTAATTGCTACTCAAAGTACATTGGAATTAAAAAAATTTGTGATATTTTTTGTTTTGAAAAGAGGGACTCCAAAGGCAAGTCTGATTATTGCATCCATTTATGAAAATGATATTTTTATCTATCTTTAGATTAAAAATTTGATAAGAGGTTTACGAGAGAATAAAAGCACGAGATTTTTTTGTAAAACAGCACACTAAAAAGAAGATCATCTCAAAATAAAAATGAAATATTGAAATATGAAAACATGGATACTAAAATATTTTTGCAGCATGTATAAAATATACCTACAGCAGAGTCATATATGTGCTGTTGCTGTCACGTATCCACAATTATTGAAATTGTAACCCAGTATACCAAGACTAGGTATAAATATGCCATACACTTCAATCTTTTTTATTTTCAGAGCAGAGAATAAGGATGTGTTCATCATCCGCGTGAATTTACTCTACTTTATAGGAGACAAAGTAAATGTTCCACATAAATTGCAAATTCAATTAATTACATCCCGGCCTTATCGTGCCGACCTATTTCGCAGCTTTACTACTTGTTTTAAGAGTCAGCATCGCAAGTGGCGAACTTTTTTTTTCTCTTGCACTTCGAGGAAATCTCCAAAGTGGATAAGAAAAGAATTAGGTTTCTTGGGATAGTTTTGGAGCTCATGATTGTTATTTTTTATCAGAATGTTTTCATCAGAACTTACAAACATTAGGCTGTACCCAACAAGTTGGTTCGTTTCTCAATCTCATTGTCTAACATACCTACAACAGAAAGTGCATTTTTTGAAACCTTTTTTAAGTGCTTTTATTTATTTATTTTTTTTGTAATACTATTCACAACATTTAACACTTTTTTTGAACGAATAAATAAAAGAAAACAAAAAGTTGAACATTCAAAAACCTATTATATTCGAATATAGAGTGGATAAATGATCAAATTTTTTTGTAAAATACACAAACTGTCGAGCTGTCGGTTTTTGTATATTTTGTAGAAAAAAAAGTCGGATTTTGGCTATCACCTTATCAACAAACGTCATTAAAATTTTTTTGATTGAAAGTAGTCTTGAAATAATTGACAACTCGAATGTACGTTTATTTGTTGAAATAAAAAAACCAGGTTAAAAATTCAGCCTCCTGTTTTATAGCTCAAACCAGATATCTAATGAAGCAGAAGACTGATAGTCGAGCGAAACGTATCGAATAAACAAAATTGATAGTCGGATTTCAGGTAACAATAAAATAAGTTAGGAGTTTAACTGAGTTAAGCATGGCCGTACAGAGCAGCGACTTGGTCGGTAGTGTTTAATTGCGATTGTGTTACGTTAACTTCAATAGCATTAATTGACAAAGAATAATGCCAATGACCAAAGAAAAATTAGATCAAATTTTTTTCAACTTTACTATAGAGAAAAAGTCGTAACTATCCGTGTGAAAATTGTTTGAAAAATGGACGGATGGTATACTCGCTTTTATATTACAGATTCTTTTTTTATCTTTTTCTATTTCAGTGATTGTTTCTTTTGGACCGATATTTTTTTGCAAGTTGCTTTTTATTCTCCTCGTAAACAGAAAGTAAATTGTCAGTTGACAGAGATGCGACAGTTTTCGTTTTTCTTTTGTTCTTTTTGCACTCACGCATAGTCAATAGTATCTAACTTAAGCTGCGGTATTATGTCATTAGGCATTATGAGACAGCGGGAATTTATAAACTATGTTATTAAAGTTTCTAAAGAAGCTGAAGTGGAATGAAAATCGTATGATTTGAAAGATGCGATTTCTCATTGAAAAAAAATACATACATAATTAGGTTAAATATATTAAATTATATTTTAAGTTTTAATGCGTTGATGATGTCAATTAAGAAAATTAGTTTATTCCGTTGTAAAAATGAATTTTAATGTTAGAATGAGAGCTTTGTTTTTCTTGTTTTAATGTAGAAATTATTTCGTTCTGTTATCTCGATCAGAGAGGATTAAATTAATTGATAAAGTTTCGAATGAGTGAATGACAACTTAGTTCTAGGATCTCATTTTGCGCTCCTCAATGGAATGAGTACTTTATTAATTAGTCAGCCATTTATAGACGACATTGTAATGTGTGGACAATTGTGCGCTAACATAAATACGCTTGTGCAAGCACATACATGGTGGAAACTGCGGATCTATTGTAATATCACCGAGTCGTAGCGTGGGCGTAAAACGCCTGTCAACTGTTCTAAAAGTATTTCGTTTAATTCTTGTTGACATCAGTTACGACTAGAATTATAAAGAAAAAGTCAATTTTTTCATTTATTAAGGGCACCAGCAAATGCTGATGTAAAAAATTATTAGGATACATTTTTTCATTTTGAAAAAATAGAAGGTTTGATCAGACCTGAAAATAAAACTATTTTGACTAAATTTTGTCTGGTCATGTAAAATCAGACAAAAATCTCATAAAATTTTATACAATTCACATATTCCGACCTAATCTAGACTATTTCCAGGTATGTTCATACCTGGATTTTTCCGGGTGTGTATTATGATTTGCAAATATAGTATGACGTTTTTAATATCAAGAATGGTCCCATCTGAAAACCCTCGTCTCACTTTGACCGATCATAAATTGTTCTCTCTGTCGTACCGAATAAAGCCATCCTTTGGACACACATTTGTTATCTCGTTTATTCTTTCACCCTCAAGTCATCTGGCGCTTATCTAAAAATCGCCGTCAACCAATGTTTTGTCCAGAAAATTTTTCTCGTCTTTGAACGACATTAATAACTTTTTTGATTCATTCGTTTTAATAACGTCACTATTTTCAGCGACGTTTACAAAATATTACAAATGGTGATAGAAATTTTTTGTTTTTAATTATTTTGCCAATCGTGATTCAAGAAAAATTATAGTTTATCTTTAGTAATATATTTCGTTTATTGTTTAAAATTAAATTAAAAAAATCAAATGAAAAATTGATAAAATTATAAATTGAGCGTTTTTGGAGTTTGTACATATTTTCGTATAAAAACTAGTGCCATCATAATAATTTCAAAACTCATACACGCACTTGTAATAAGTGGGACATGAGTTTTCATGGAAGTCATGCGTATACAAAACGGATACAACATTTTGACTACCAACCAAACCCCAAGTATTATATTGCTATACGTTCGAGACAGTAAAAATTTATATCTCCATCGTTTACTGGTGAATTTTTTTCTCAATAACTTATTTAAAAAATGCACCACGCTGGGTGTTGAATCGAAAATATGTTATACTTTGCGGGAATTTTATTCGCATTCATGATATCGTAAAAGAATTAATCTTTTTTTGGCCAATAAAATTTTTTTCTGAATGGAAGACAATTCAGTTTTTCATCCAAAAACCTATAAATTTTATTTTATATGGATGCTTTGCGCATTATGTTTATAACGTCTTGTTCGTTTTTCGCATAGATGATCTCTCTGCACATGTACTATAGACGTAAAAGCTTTACTACAGCAGCTTTAGATACCCATCATTTTCATGACATTCCATTAAACAAAAATTGCATCTCGTTTCTGGTAAAAACAATTTCTAATTCAAAATAGCACCTGTTGTGTTATTTACTCCACTAATAATGCAGTTTACATATATACAAGATGTATTCACTTCAAAAACAAATTTGAATTTGTGTCTAAATTTTAGTCCCTTTTTATTGATTTTTAAAATCAAAAAAAAAAAAAATATATATATATATATATATATAGAAGTCATTTTCAAATTAGACTTGTCAAATTAAAACATTAGTATCATAGTTCAAGATATTAAGAAGTGTTAATCTAAGACACTTTGAAAACATTTTTAAAGCATTTTCAATCATTTTTTGATTTATTTTAATTGACATCAGACTACAGTACTGAAAATGTGTTATAATAATATAGCTGTTTATCTTCAATTCACAAAATAATTATGGATTTTCCGCGCTTCAACAAACAAAAGGGATACTGTGGTTCCTTAATTAAAAAGACTTCATGCCTTTTGTCGGCGCGTGAATCAACAGGTTTCGTAGAAAATGAGATAATCAATTTTGAAGAAGGTTAAATTAACTTTTCCCCAAAGTTCCTTTGCAATGTTATTCAAAACATTTATTTTTATATTAGAAAATAATTGCACTATTTATCAATTTACAATGATACAAAAAAATCTTGTAATCTTATATAGGTTACAATTCCTTTATTTTTCATGACATTTCCCGTCTCAAGACTTTTTGTTAGTTTAGAAATAACACTTCACTTTTATTATTGTTACTTTATTTTTGTGCTGACAATAATGATAAATTAAATGAGGTTGGAAATAGTTTTTGAAAAGACCCTGCAAAGTTCGAGATATTCGTAAGTTGTATTCAGTTACAGTATTACACTGTATCTCTGTTATTATGCAAATATATGTTACCTTTTATTATTATTATTGTTTCAGACATGTTTCGTGCAACACCCCTATTTCATAGTAATTTGATACTTGGCGAAAGATCCAAGACGAACACAGTAAGTTAAACAAATTTTGATATTATTAAATTCAAATTATGAAAATTTGTCATAATTCAGTTCCAGCATAAATTATTAACGAAATTTAATTAATATTTTCACGCACCGCCATTCATAATAAAAGACCGAATTGTAAAATACAAAACGTTTGATTCAAAAACTCGTCACACAAATTGAAATCCTTGAGATCTTGACCCGCAGCATGTAACAATTTATAAATTTGTGTAAACATTTGATAGCATATTTCTATATTTCAGGAGTTTTTAGAATTACCATATTCATATTCTACTTTTCTAGGCTTAGTCAAATTCGAAAAATAATTCAATTATATTATTTTAATACAAAAATGCACAAAAACTAAATGAAAAAATTTTGTTTCCCATTTAGAAAACACCACCAAAAATGTCAAATTTTATTATAACTTCATTTCAACAATTGATTCAAAATGTTTAAAAGTGTAGTAAAAAAGTTTCAAAGTAAAAGTTTCAAACACGTGATTGATTGGTATGACAATCAAAATGATTAAGCCGACTCTGAAACGTTGTGATCTCTAAAAGCCGATATAACTCAAGTAATAAATGTCAGTATTTGATCAGCCCAAGCGCCCTTGTCCATTTTTCATTTTTCAGTTTCAACTCCCAGCCGACGCTCGGCCTATAAAATCTCATTAGAACCATTCAATTAAAGTGGCCCGACACAATTAACCCCCGATGTTTCGAACTCGAGGCTGATTGAATTGCTGCATGTGGGTCTGACAGACCCAAAAAGATATAGGGGAGAGTGATCAACAGTGATACGGCTCCAACAGTTGAAAACTATGTTTCATAAAAAATATGAAAAAATTAATTAAATATTATTTTATAATTTTCAACAAACGGAGGGAATTTCAGAACAATTAATTTTATTAAATAACTTCTAACCAAGTGTCAGTTTTCAGTATCAAAGGTAAAATGATGGTTCATTTTCACAAATGATTTTTAATTATAAAACCTGTGTTATTTTAATGGCAAGAAAACTCATAATAATCCTCAAATTTTTGTGAATTTAAGATTCACATTAAAACAATTTTTAATTATAGATTAATTTTTGCTTAGGAGTTTAATATTTCAATAGTACATTTATCATTGAACTAAATTAATAAACTTTATAAATATAATTAAATTTTCAAAAAAAAGTACATAAACAAAAAAATTTTATCAACAAATTTTTCTTCGTGATTAGTTTTAATTTTTAAGTGAAAATCAAATTTATATTGAAAAATATTCATATGGAATATTAAAAATATCAAAAACCATCAACATTTGGTCACTTTGGTAACTCTTTTAAGGTCCAGGACAAAAAGGGTTAAATCCGACGTGTGAATTTGTCAGTTGATCATACTTGTTGCTTTATCAGCGTGATGTATCGGGTAGCCTGCGATATTCCAACTGACACTTGGATAATTTATAGTGCATTACTGCAGCTCTCATGTAATCCAAGCCTCACGCGAGATTAGAATGGCTGATCGTTCGGTAAATCAGGCATCTCGGTGCGCAAAATCATGTAACCCGATCAAAGACCCGATCCTATTTAAATATCAGCTGACAAGTGTGCAGGGTACTTGTTCTCGAGGTCTTGCAAAGCCCAACGCGTGCCGTATTGATTGGCCGACGCGACCAAGTGTAAACCGAGTTTAAGGGCAAGTTCTTGTCATGACAAAAATTTTTTTAAGCACCGTCAGCGACTGTATTATCGATCACCTCTGCATGCGCCGACGATCTTTCGATTCTTACAAATTGCTGACAGCCTCGCGCTTCGTTAAAATGCACGCGACTTTCGCTCGAGGACACTTTCTGTTTAAGGTACAAGATCCCTCTTCAGACGGGTCACTTTTTTCTATCTCTACGTGCATCGGATTAATCCCTGCCTCTTCCAGCAACATTTTTTAAATATGTGTCTTATAATATTTCGAATTACAAAATATTAACATTTTTAGTTACTTTAGTTAGGTATTAAGAAACCTTTGAATTAAACACGTTATCTTGGGCATGTGTTATAGTTTTGTCTTTTAAAAATTCTTAATTTTACATTATCACTTAACTATTGCAGAAATTATCTAGACGGCTTTCTTAGGCAATTTTCACAGGTTTGTATCCATCGTTGGATCAACCTACTCTATTTGTAACAGCTTATTTTACAGAAATTTAGGGCACATTTAATTGTGCCCAAACTCATCTCGATCATTGTAACAGAGATGATTGACCGAGTTCATTCTACACCTATCCACAGGTTTTGCAAATCAGGGGGAGCTATAAGAAAGATCTTACGTCACAGCGATTGATGGATTGCACCATTATTCGTATGCTTTCTCAAAACCTGTTGCTGGAACTTCGTTAAAACTCCCTGTATACGAATATGTGCTCGCAGTGCATTCGAATTCGAAAAGTTCTGTGTTACATTTAGAGAGCGAAGGATGCGATGGGGTATTTACAATTCGGTACCAATTTTAAAATTGAATCATGTATTTTATTATTATTTATTTTTGTAAATAAAAACATGAAGAGTTTGGTTTAAGATTTTATTTCAAGAGTAATGTATGATAGAGCTGAAAAAAATTTTTGTCAGTCGTTATAAATGGGGACAGAGGGGGTAATTGTGATAAATTTGATAAAGTGAATATTTACTTAATTCAAGAACTTTTCACTTTTTCAAATTTAAAAAGTAAATTTAATAATAATTTGAACCTTTCCTTATTTGAGTGTCACATCTACCTTAACTGCTCTTATTTGTTTTATCGTTTTAACAATGTGAGCACTGTATTAAAAGATTTTTTATATAAAGCAAAATATTTATATTATATGTTGTCATGTTTTGAGTTCATATAATAAACTCATTTTTCTCAAAAACTAGCTTCGGTTAATGTACTTTTTTCAATGAAAATCGATACTTCATAATTAATAACTTCTCCAATCATTACACCGAAATTGAATTTTATTTTTTTTTACCATTAACATTTACACCAAACTACCTTTTAACATTCTAAATGTTTAAGTGTCAATCACATGAATAAAACGTTGAGAACTGTAAACGTAAACGTAAATTATTTTTCTTTACAAAAAGAAAAGTTTTGCGACATGTTGTGTTATCTGCATTTCTGATTTTAACATTGTTGTGAAATTAATTCTGTGTATTGGAATACTTTTGATTCGCATGTGTCTCGTAATATTATTGTGTGAATTTAATCGATATAACTTAATTTATAATAATTGACATTCTGTGACCCAATTCGCGAATTATTTGATTAAAAATTAATCAGGAAATTTTAGGTAACATTTAGCCATGTGAAAATATAAAGCTTTCAAACACCAAATTTGGTATTGAAAAAGTTCATTCAATCAAATTCCAACAAATTCGATTACGTTCCTCCGACTTTTTTCTGTTCAATTCGATTACATTTTATTAATTTTTCGACGTAAAGTACCATCGTGAAATCCAATTCACTTTGATGTCTGTCGTAGCATAAGGCGCCTTTAAATTTTTAGCAAAAACTTGCAATTCAGATTAGTATAGTTCATTAAAAACTTTATATGAAAAATAAAAAAATGTCCCTCGAGTCTCTCATAAAATATTTGTTCGGATTGTGAACTTTCACATTTTTTTTCTCTCCCAAAACGTTCGTTTTATTTATTTATTTTTTTTTTCAAATTAATGTTTGTTGTTACCGTGCGATAATAAAAGTTTGTAAGTTGTGTAAATAACTATATGGGTAATTCCACGGGAAACATCCATTTATATGGCTACGAAAAACCAAAATTTTAAATTGAGGGCACACGCCTGAAACTAAGGCAATACCTATCAATCTTTCACTTCATTTTATAAAACTTAATTTCAAATTTATAGAAAATTGGTCGAGGAAGGTCAAGGAAAGCTAGTTTTTTTCAACTTCGATGAATTTTGCATCGTTGTATAGAAAAAAAATGTTGGGACTCATAAATGGTACAAAATTGAAAAAAAATTTTTTATTTTTAATTGACTGAAGCGCCATCTAGTATAGCGAAAAAAATGTTTTCAATACAAGATTCTTAAAGTAGAGACAATAAGCTTTAAAACGGCCTGTATACAAAGTTCTTTTGGATGAAACATATAAAAACTATAACAATTTAAAGTTAGCTCTCCCTAGCGATACTTCATTTTTTTTTTACATTTTCAAACTTTGACCGAAAAAAGTGTGTCACAAGGGGTTTTTCAGTGGAACACTATTTTTTCTTGACTAAGGGGGTCTTAATAAAGAGAAAAAAAAATTGTTTCAGGAGTGTGCCCTCAATTTGAAATTTCGGTTTTTCGTAGCCATATAAATGGATGTTTCCCGTGGAATTACCCATATACAGACATCATTCATAATACAGAAAATAATTTCAATTCTCTAATTCAGTTGATTTTATAAAACGGAATCGAAGGTGTTTAAAAATGACGTTTTCAAACATCTCCGTATTTTTTTAAGAATTAAACGCAAACATACGTAACTGGTTAGTGAAAGGGATAGAAAACTCTTTAACAACGCAAACTCTCATTATCCTGCAATCCAAATATTAACTATTGACACTCAAACAATCTAAGCTCTCGACGAAGAAATGTCCGGAAATTTCACGTTAAACTCTACCATCTCGCCCGCTTGATTTTCCAAATATTTGAGCTCAAAAACTTTTGTTAAAAACATTTGCCACAGAATTTTTGTGTCGCTGTGAACTTTTTCAAGTACTTCCTTGGAGCATCTCTTTGACCAAACACTTCCCTTCCTTGAGTTTCTTATTGCCAGTAGCTACACTTCTGCGGGCAAGCTTTTCGCAGCACTTGAAACGAAGAAAACGTGCAATTAACTGCTAATTTGCTGTTTGTAAAATTTAACAACATGCTGTCGAATAGTCTCAAAGAAAACCGATGATTAATGTTCAAAAAAAACTTTTCTTTTTGAACTTTGTATTTTGCATTTTTTTATAACCCGAATTGGTTTGAATTTCAGACAAGCTAAAAATTGTTTCTTAATTTTCTTTTAATCCGTAAACATTTCGACTCTCTTAAAAACATATTCTGAAACGATAATAATTAATGAATGGGAAGAACTTTGAAGTGATTTTAAATTGCAGTTCACGGTGGAACAGACAGGTGACTCGTAAACGATTGAATTCTGGTCCTGCTTTCGGAGTCTTGGTCAACCCTTTCATCTGATAACAAAGCTTTGAACTGCATCGTGACATGAGCTTTTATCGAATTAATTGGAATCAGACCTTCTGATACCGATTTATCCGAGAGCCCAGCTGGACAACCGAGGTAAAATCGACGCAATTATGTGAATTGAAAAAGCTTGTTATAAATTATGAACGTCGAGGGTGAAAACAAAATAAAGAAGACGAATATAATACACGACGTAGAGTCAGGTCAGCGTGAATGCTTGACTGACATGGCAATTGATGCGGAAAAACGACGCTACAATTCAGTCTGAATTATAGACAAAATCATAAAAGCGACAGGGATTCAAGAAAAAGTTATCAAATGTCGGATGAAATTTAGCAAACTGTCGTGAGTTCAATTTTGTAAACAATTTTTTAGCACGCTCTCTCTCCCGCTGTGACAAACGAAAATTTGTTTCAATAGTAAAATTTATGTTTCTTGACGGAGAGAAAAGAAGTTCAAGGCGAAAAATTAGAATATTGTACTCTTTTTATTTTCACTTATATCCAAAAATTTTCAGATGTGAAATATCAAACACAGTTTTTGAATTTCAGACACGACGCCACAACAATTTCTATTAAGAAATATAGTAAATTTTAGTAAGTTTTAGTTATTAATTTTTTATACTTAAATTTTTTGAAATTTGTTTTCAATCTTTATTAAGAAGACGTCCCAGTGAAAAATGGGTAAAATCGGACATTTTTTCACTTATTTGTTCATAACTTTTTTTTATTGATAAATATCAAAAATCTGTCTGTACAATTTGTTCTCCTTTAAGTCCCGAACATTTAAAAAAATAGAGCTAAATCCATTGAGAATTGCGGTACGCAGCTCTTGTCAAACATAACCTATTTTTTGATAGTTATCAACTAATAACATAAACAATTAATAAATTTTGGTTTTTTTATACATGGTCTTGATTATATTTATTAAGAGAAACGCGATGCAAAAAGAATTACAAACATCGGTCCATTATTGCCGATTTTAGCATTTTCACTGGGACGTCTTCTTAATATTATTTTTAATTATAAACCATCAGTTTTCATCTCGTTTTCTTTTTTAAACATATTATGTAAAAACATATTTGAATATGTTTTTAATTTGTTATTATTTAATCATTATTCAATTTATATCCCGAATGTATTTTTTCTGCATATAAAATTGATTTTTCTACCATGACACAGATTTGTCATAGTTTGTCTCTAGATTGAATCATCCTCTAATTGGATACCATGATTTCTGTCTCCGAACTAATTGAAGTGTTAAGCGATACCCAGAGCATCCAATATAAATTAAATTCGTTATGAATTGGCACACTTTACTGTAAGAAATTAACGTAATGGTTCTTATACCAACAAAATTATGCCAACAAAACTTTAGTGGCATGAAATTAATTAGGTTAACATGAAAAGTACAAAATTTGTTCGTCACTAACGAACCACAGATCCCTATGTTTCTCGATACCTCAATATCGATCACTATTTCGTGAGCAAATTCAGAAGTTTGCCACCATTTCATCCACAAATTTATTGGAAGGTATATATATGTAATAAGTTTCGAAAAACTATTGATCTTGGCTAAAATATCAAACGATATGATTACAATTAATAGAGAGAATTCAGCAAGTTTGTCAGAGCTCATTAAAAATCCAACCTTCGAAGTTTCAAGTCATTTTTGCAAAGTTCTATAAAATTAGAGAAAAGAAATAACTTTAATTTTTTGATGTTTATTTTTTTGATTTTAACAAAAAAGGAATAAATATGTGAAAAAAAGACGTACTTTCAGTGTCAATTTTTTTTTTTTACGTTTCAATTGATTATTTCATTCCTTATTTTTTGTAAAATGAATTTTATTTTTACCTCAATAAAATGAAGATTAATGCTTAAGAAAAACGGGATCCAATTATTTTTGATTGGAATCACCGCCCACCGATTTTCCGTGGGTGGCGCCAGTCATAATGATTTTCGATTATAACCTGGAAAATCATTCTAATGTTTGCAGTTCGAGTTCAAAAGCATCTTTTAGATCTTCATTTTCAGTACCATTACTGCTTTAGCGACTTCATTGATTCAGTTTGATTGCTGTAACTTTATTTTTATCTTGAACTCATTTTAATTTATGTGATACCTTCTGGATTTCCTTTTTTTTCTTTATCCGACACTATGATATCTTATTTCCAGGTCTACACTTTGTCTCCTCCGGTTCCATATCTCAGCTGACATTAAGTCAATATGTCCTCTAAATTAGATAATTTCAACTGCCACTTAACTGTCAATTAAGTGGCCAGTAATTTCGATAATAACCCGGGAAAAAAGTTCAGGTCTGATCAGACCTGGAAGTAGTCCTGATTAGGTCAAAAAATATATATATCCTGATTTTATCAAAAATATGTCAAATTTTATAAAATTTTATCTGATTTACATCTGATTTTACATGATCATACAAAATTTTGTCGAATCAGGTTCATTTTCAGATCTGATCTGAATGTGTCCAAACATGGAAATTCGAAAGAATTTCACTTCCAAAAATCGTTCCACAAACCAAATTCATCCAACATATATAAAATACTTCCTGTTTTTTTAACAAAGAAAACTTACGAAATTTGCAATGCAAAAAAGCTAAACGCCGGAATTCTCAGTCTATTTACTTTGGGTTGTTTCCATATGTAATGTTTTAAGTCCTCTCTTGAAACATTTACTTCGATGTTGATAATACGTTTATTCGTCATAAAAAGTCTGGTTTTCGCTAAAACATTGAAAAGTCTTCATTATAGCCGTTTATTCTATAATTTGCAGTATTTTTCAACACTTTACACGTTATTGAACGATAAAAACTTTACGGGCATTTTATCTTGCATTTTGCTATACCATACATTGTGATTTTGTGAGTTCTTTCACATGTGCATCGCTATTGTGTTATGCTTATATTGTTTTATTTTTATAACGTTTTGAAAAGTTAGATTAAATTTTTTTATTAAAAAGTGTTCAACTTTCATAATGGCCATTCTGCGTCTATTTTTCTCTTTGAAGTTGGTAATCTTTAGTAAAAATGTAGTAAAAATTTTTAAATAAAAAAATGAAAAATAATAACATTTTTTGATAATAATAAATATAAAATGATAGTTTCCTTCACTTTGAAACGCATCGGACATGAACGTGACCGAAAGTTTAATAAAGTAGCGCATCATTAGTAAGACTTCATCTAGTTACGGATTATACAGCGACATGCTCGGCCTTCCAGAATTCATATTATAATCTATGTAAAAGCATTTTTTGCTTAATAGGGTGTTTTTGTCGCAAATTATTGTACTGCTTTGTCTGTAACGAAAATGTAAAAAAAAGCAGAAACAAAAAAGAACTAATATAAAACGATACTGTAAAAGATTTAGGAGTAATCGAACAAGCAATCTTATCAGCGATCGTTGACGAAATTGCAAAAATCCTTTCGGCGGAATGGGTCCCGCCGCATTAGAACGTGCAAATTAATCTTTGAATTCTCTCGAAAAACTTTGGGATAAGAAAAAAGCGATTCACGTGGTAATAAATATATCCGTTAATCTAGCGGCATTATTTTCTCTCCATATCCGCCACTTGAAAATTATTTTTCTAAAAAACGCGACAACAAAGTAATTATTGAACATTGTTATAAATGGCACAGATGATTTTTAATTTGGTAAAAGAAATTAAAGTAAATGAACAATTTTTCTTTTTTTTTGTCTAAAATAAAATTATGACTAACGACGATAAAACGTTAGAGGTTCATCAATAGAAAAGTCAGAGTTGAAAAATTTTTATTTGAAAAGTTTGAACAATCTTGTAGTAAAACTAAAACAGTCTTGATAAATCGATGAACCTCAAATGGACCAGGCTCATTGATTTTTCACAATGGGAATAATTGATTGCAATTAAACGTATGACTATTTGTTTCATTGACCGAGACCAACATGAAATGTATATAGGAAATCACGTATATCGCGTGCGGATTATATGCCACGTCTATTAGCTTCGTCTAAAATAACCACCGCATGAAAATAAACATACAAACAGACCCCCGAGCTGATTAACTTAGCATTGACAATTCTCTGACAGCTGGTGCTCAGCTTCTGTCAGGCAATCGAGTTCGACTTTTTTTTGCACAGAAGTTGCCAGTTAATGGTGCAAATATTGACTTTCGTTTCATTGATTAAAGAGCGTTATGCACGATCGGATGTAAATTACATTGACCGAATGACGAATTGCATTAGTCATTATTTGCGGTGCAACTTACGATTCAGCGAAGACGAGGTTTTGGAATGGCCTTTCAGAAATAATAATATCGAGAGTTGAATCTCATTGATCACATTCTCGAGAGTTCGAATTGCATCCAGAGCAATCCCATCGAAAATTTTGCCTTATTGAGTTACATTCGATTCGGTAAAAAAAAGAATTATTTACTTACTTGAAAACCATTTCGAATGCTCGGTCACAAGAATTCTAATGTAATATAAACTCATATTTGTATCGGAATATTGTGAAAAATTGAGGGAAAACTTGATCCAAATTATCAAATAACTTTTATTCGGTTTTATGATATCAACTTGAGTTACTGAAATTAGTTTCATAATTTTTTGAACTCAACTTTTTTAGCTAGTCAATTACGAATAGATGTTTGTGCTCAGAAAAAAGTTTTCCACTGCACTTTCCTGTGGAACCATTTTTTATTGTCAGGGTAAAGAAAAATCATCAGAAAAATATGATGATAAAAATAAATAAACGAGCATGTTTTCGTAAAGTTTAGGATGTTAAATTTGATGAAAAAAATTGGATCCGAAGTTCAGATAGTCTAATGATATAAGAAAGTCTGTCGTCTACTTCCCATTCAATAGTACAACTAGAATCTTAGAATTATCTAGCAAGTGCATAATGCCGAAGCTTTCGAATACTCAAGGGAGATGTCGTGGAAACAGTGGACCATTAATTCGTGTCTCAATTTTCCAAGACGTTGAACAATATATTAGGTAGAAGCCTCGTTCGAATTGGTTTAGATTCTTAAAATCCATTTTACGAGAAATCAGAAAGTATTTTCAATATTAGTTTTTTTTTATTTGACTTAAACCTTTTTTTGTATTCGCTTTTTCAAAAATGATTATTTATATTGGCGAATTATTTGTCTCTATTTATTATTATAGTACACAGTTTTAAAAACGGTGAATATATTCTTCATATATTGAAAATTTATTGTCTATATATGGATGATCCGCATATCTGAGGGCATTTCAAATCATTTTTGTTGATATCTGCAGATATATCATGAGATATATCATGAATCATGGACCGCCAATACTCTAACAATATATTCTCAATATATATTTAATGTATAGACAATAGATAATTTTTTTGTAAAGATCACTGAACAAAATTGGTCAGGCAATAATTGTGAAAAAAGATAATTCTAACAAAGGATTTCGTATCTTCCACTTAAATTGGTTAATCTTGTCAGAGAACTAAACAACGATTCTTGCAAAATGCAGACCGTGTAACTCGTGTTTAAGACCACACTCGACAACAAGAGAGCTTGGATGATTAATTCGCCGTCTACAAGCTCCCGCGCGAGTTCAACTATGATTCATTCAATTTCTTCGAGTCCCTCCTAAATTACAACCAATATCTGTTCTAAACTATTACTCTCAACTATTTTGCACTAATATAAGAAGATTAGTCGTGGTGAAAACGATAGTTCAAATTACCGTTCGATAACATCAATACAGATGCTATGAGAACCATTTCTAAAATGATACCACCTTCCTCTTGTTGAATTTAAATTCGTGCACGACCAAATAATCAAAACTATCATTCATCATTCCGTTTGAAATAGTGTGTCAAATAGTAAAGCAAAATAAAATATGCCAAGATTCATTTACGTGTAAAAATCTGATTTAAAAAAAATGATGTTTTCGGTCAGAAGAAAATCGAGGACATTTTTTCGAAGTATCAAAGTTATGAAAGTAAGTAAAATTTTATTAAAGTCGTAACGAAAAGTCAAAGCAAATGTATCAAGGCTCTGATGGATGGAAATTCGATGACAAGCTGACTTGTAAATAAGTAATGAGAACTGAGGGTACCTTTTTCAAACTGTGAACGAAGCTCATGGAATAATTAAAAGTTTTCTTCAATAAAAAGTTTCCTTCCTTCAACTTTTTACAACATGACTAACGAATAATATACATCAGATGATAATGATTTATACAAAAAATCGTTTTGTTTTTTAGAAACTAAAAAAAATTAAAAATTCAATTCGAAGGTTAATTTAATCAAAATTGTCCCGTCCATAAATAGACGATTGTTTTCGAAAAATTTCATTCTTCATATAATGTTTCATATAATCCGATATGAAACATAATTAACCCTTAAATTAAAATTAACAATTTGAAAAAAAGTCTGAAATAATATTTTACTTCAAAAAATTTAAAGCGAATAAAAAGAAACCAATCTTTATTGAATCTAATATGATTGAAATTGAAAATTGAAAATCAAATTGAAAGGTACTGAAAACATTAACCTATTCAATTTCCCTCAAAAACTGACCTATTTAAGTAGTTACATCCAGCATCTCAATGTCATATTATATACACTGAAAATCTGATATCATATAATTGCAAATTGTAAATTGTACTTAATAACTTGGGTATCATAAATGTTACAATATAAATTGTAACATTTCCGATTTATATTGTACAATTTACGATTCGATTCTACGATATCATTTTCACGGTAGCAAAAAAGAAACAGCGCAAAAACTGGTAAATAATTGAAACCAAATCAACTTACCTGTACAGCATCCTCTCCTGCCTATCCGCTTCCCTGTAGATCTTATAGTACATGGCAATCATGATGATACCGGGGACCCAGAAGCTGACACTGGAACTGATGACTGCATAGGGTTTGTTAACATGGAACATGCACGTGTCCGGGTAGTTTTTCCTAAACTCGAGGTGTTCCCTGGTGGTGTACCAACCAGCGAAGATAGGCAGGAAGCTCATGACGGTTGGCGAGCACCAGACGATGCTGAGCATGGTGGCCAGCCTTAGATTGGTCATGATGAGAGGATAATCCAGAGGTTGGACGATCGCATAGTATCTGTCCACGCTGATGCAGCACAGATGCAGGATGGATACCGTGCTGAAGAAGACGTCCAAGGAGTTCCAGACGTCGCACATGAAGTAACCAAAGAGCCACCTGCCGGAGAGTTCCACCGAGGCGTTGAAGGTCATCGCGAAAATCGCGACGAGCATGTCCGCGAGGGCAAGCGACACGACAAAGTAGTTAGTGATGACCCGTAGCTTGCGGTGTCGCATCACCGACACTATCACCAGGAGGTTACCTAACAGCGCACACAAGATGATGAAGCCCATGACCGTGGCCTTGATGAGCAACAGGAGCACATGCTCGGCCTGCTCCCAGTTGTGCCGCCATCGCTGGTCCGTGGCATTCTGGCCCGTGTCGTTTAGGAGGTCGAACGGCGTGCTGCTTTCGTTGCTTGTTTCGAAACCGAGGCTCGCGTTGCCTGACATGTTGTGTGGCCAGGTTTTTCACCAAGGCATCATTTGACTCGGCTGTAGCGCGCGACCTCGCGATCTCAAGCATCGGGGGAAGCTCACTTGCGTTCGGATCCATCGACGAATCCTTTGAATCCCATCATTGGTTCCAAGCTCGCGCGATCACTCGAGGTCTGCTTTCAGCTGGTATCAGTTCGGTGTCACTCGGGCAGCAAAGCAGCGGACGAAATCAATATGGATTTCAGATTAGCTGATACCTGCAATTGCAATAGGTTTTACTTTAATACTCATGGGGTGACTAGATCAGGTTTGATTGATCTTTTAAACTCTCAGAGTCGAATGGGAGTTATTCAATTGGGCATTCGATCCTTGACCTCTGTAGCTAATAAATCTCTGTAGTTCGAATTAATTTTGGGGTCTTTTATTCTCGAGAGCTTCAGCTTTGAAAAGCGTTGATTGATAAATTTTCGCCTGGCTTTGCAAGTCTAACTTTTGTATCGTCTACGATTCTAGAAATCAACATTTCATCGAGGTCTTTCGTTCAGACGACATACGTCATGATTTGCATGACTGGTTGATTAGATAAATGGTACCATTTTTTAAAAAGCTTCGAGTCATAAAATTCAAAACGAGTCTAGTAAATCTGTCTCTTCAGACAAAATAAATGAATACTTGTATTTATATCGTCCCCATGTCAATGAACTGTTTGGAACGACGTTTTGACAAAGCATACCGGTACACACTAGGGTGCATCAGGGAAAAGTCGTTATTTATCCCTGAATTCGATAATAATTTTGCTACATTTGTACGGCTGAAGACCTAAAAGCCTAATCGTTGAATGACTGATGTTTGCAATTTGACTTCATAATGCATGAGAGTATTCCGATACAATTTTTTCGACCAGAAATGTCGATTAAAATTGATTGGTTTCCATTATTAATTACTGAAACCATCACTGAGATCGATTTTGTTTCAACATTAATTCATTTTATTTGTCGCCTCTCTCTCTCGGAAGTCCTCATTTTTTTAGATTTCTTTTACATTTTCATTTGTATTTATTTGTTTGAATCAAACGGAGACTAACTGTATACGTTATTCAAAATATTAGGCGACTAAAACTAGAATCATATGGAATTATGAAGTCACGTTCGACAGAGGATTACACGAATTCGACGATTCTAGCGGCCGGCTATTTCGAACAAAAATGTATCCGCTGGATGAAAAAAAAAATTGAAAGTCGAGCAAAACAAACTGTCGAACAAAAAAAGTGATATCGATCTGTTTAATGAGAGCAACAGAAATTACTCCCCGATCAATTTGTGATAATGCTTCAGTTTTTATTTCAGCCTCGCAAATCGATTTTGAATTCAGATGAGGAATAGTCAGTCACTCGCACATAGTTGCGATGTTTTTTAATGCTCCTAATTCAAATTCAGAAATGGCACGAACCCGCCGATATCTGAACGATGTAAATTTATGCCATTCTTCCTAATTCCTGATTTTAAATTTCACTTTGAGAATTCGATGGATGCATGCGATGTTATGTACATCATGTCATTGTAAGACCCAATACTTTTGTTAAACCAAAAAATTGTAAAAATATCGTTATTTTTATAAAAAAATTTTAGTATAAAATATTTTTTCTCTTTTTTTAATGAAAATCTTAAATCCGGAAATTTTATCTACAAAGTTTCATGCAATCTGACGAAACGTGTTGGTTTTCTGTAGAGATTTAATTCAACCTTTAAGAATCACCTGAGCTGAAAACGTACAACGTATTTGATTTTAAATTTACAACAACAAAAATTTCTGAATAAATAAAAAATAATTTAAGAATGACTTTTGAATCTCTCGCAAAAACGCTATTTCACCTAAGAAGTAAAATTTATACTCTGAGCTTGACATTCGCTTATTTATCAACACATAATGATAAAAAATTATTGCGGCGAACAAGCACGTATTTCAGATGTCGCGGTGTCCCGTTTATTTTTGTTTATACGCTGTGTATCTATATTTCAAGACAAAAATTTCGGAACATCCATTGCGTTCGAGAAGCGTGATCAAATGAATAATCCAATTGGATTCGAATTGAATGAATCGGACGCGCGGCATAAATTTCATTTCAGAGAAATGTTTAGGGATAAACGGCCTTATATTTGCGTTAATATGCATTTGTCACGATTTTTTACGAGCGGGCTGGCATTACAATTTATCTGTATGAATGGAGAGAAGCGCCTGAATATTCGCCGCTGCGGAGTTGGTCGAAGGCACGTGGCATGTATGTGCATGACGCATCCCGCGCTATTAAAAATTTACTATCCTGTCAGATTGTTTTTCACCCCGCCTCGTATATTTGCGTTTTTTAATCTCAGTCCGAGTTTTTGGTATTTTATATTTCTTCCTTTTATCGTTTTGATTATTTCGAATCTCACGCTCGGTTTTAGAATATAATATTATCCTGAGAGTTTTACTTTGAACAAATATGGGAATTAAAAGTTTCAGCCATTTATAACTCAACTTTTATGCATTTTGCGTTGTTTATAACTTTTTGAAATACAAAATGAACGAACAAAAAGTTGTAACAATTTTCATCTTCAACATTACGGATTCATCACAACTTCGTGACGTTACAAAGAAGGAACTTGAAATATCCATTTTGTGTATTAAAAACTGAATGCACGTATTTCACTCTCTGATTTTTCATAATATTCTCAGTTCAGAGACTGAGGGAGCAAAATGTATGGATCAGTGATTCTGTTTCGCCATCAATTTAAAGCTAAATCGCGTTTCTATTTTTATGATCTGCGCGACACCTGCTAACTATATATACATTAAGAAGTTCGCAGCTTACTTGTACATATTTTCAAAGCTCTTCATATTTGATTGAAATTATTAATAAATTTTATGCAAAAAGGCCAATCAGAGTAAGTACGAAATCAATAAAGAGCAAATTTTATTTTTGTCTTAAAATTATGAATTACAAATAATCACAGTTAATAATCACATTTCCTCAATTTTTTGTTTGTTTATCTATATCTAAACGTTTATCTATTTTATTTGTGAAATGTCGAGATTTAAAAATATTATACAACCGGAAATCATATAAAATTATAAATTGACTGCAAGTGATGTATTTTTCGCTCAATGACGCTTTAGTGATTGTTTAAAGGCTTTCCAAAAGATGCACTTTTTCACACTGATTTAGACGGTTCAACATTGAATTTTACATACGATTTACGTTTAACATAAAGCAACTTTGTTTTATATGCCATCGCAACAATTGACAATAGTCGGGTATTAGTTCGGGTATTTTATGAGACAACTTTCGGTTGAGCATCTCGCAAAGAATCCAATATGGTTAATTAGTGATCTCTCAAGATATTGTTTTTTTCGACGAAGCCGCGTCGAATGCATTTTAAAATAATATATCGCGAACGGAAAACAATCCTGCGGAATTGCAAAATATTTGCGGAATTCGCCAACGATCGATAAATTATTAATAAGAAAAGTCTACTGGAATGATGAACACTCAAACAGGCTCGCTTCCTCGTGCTCGCTAAATAGTCTTCGCGTGACTCAAACTTGGACATCAGATCTGATAATATTAAATTTGGATAAACGATCGATCGCGAATTGAAAATTGGAAATATGATTTCTTGATCAATACCAGAAGTATTATTTTTCAATCACTGCACTACTTTTGAAACAGTTAAATTGATATTTCGCAATACTCGGTAATTTCATGAAAATTCGTTTGAATCGCGATGCATTGTCGAGTCGCAAAGTGGATTGCAACGCTAAAACGCCAAAAAGCTTTTCCTCAGGCTGAATGTGTCACGAGGTGTGTACGAGACTTTTCCAATCGCTCAAGAATCAATGTCTTTCAAAAAACTAGAATGAAGTCGAGAGCACTAGATCAGCGCGTCAAAAGATTTCCTCAGCGAAATCGTAAAAATTTGATTTTCAATTTTATTCAGTTTTTTTCTCTGAATCACAACTCTCTAAATTCGAATAAGTCTTCCACCAATTGCAAAAAGTGAAAATTCCATTGTAATTTTCATTCAAAATAAGTCAAAATTTTCACTTTTCACGATTGGTGGAAGACTCTGGACTTATTGTACGTATGTATTCACTTTTTTCGAGTGAGCTTCACTTATTCTTTTTTTTTTTCAGAGAATTTACAGAGAAAAACTAAAATTTTAATTTTTCTTTAAATAATAAAAATATGTTGAAAATCCAATCAACCAGTTGATTAAAGTTAATTCCGACAAGCCAAATTGAAAGATTGTTCACAAGTGAGACTGTCGGAATGTTTGCTTACTTTCATGCGAATGTGTGGGGACAGTTTTGTCGATGGACCATTGTCGGGCCATCTTATCCATTGTCACGCGAGGCACGTTTCACATCTTACAAAGTCATGTCACTGGCGGCAAATTGAAATTGACCGTCCGGCGAGATAAATTCGTGCGAGAAAAGCGATCCTTTCAAGTCAAGCCGATCAGGTTGCAACTGAGAAAGTTGGAGCGAATCGCAATAACGCGAGCGCGGCTCTCGAGATAGAAGCTCCGGTCATAATTACGCGTTCTTACCGGCAAGCGAGACCGGAGTGAACTGTGCGCGGTCGTACTAGCTTTCCTACTTTCCTGTGCTTTTCACCCTCCACCGTGTTATGCCACCCTCTTGCGTTGCCCGCGAGCGTCTACCTGCCACCAAGGACTATCCAAAGATCCATATCCCAAAACTTTCATCTCGCCTTTGACAAGTAGAAGAAAAATTGTGTTTGCACGCCAATTATACCGATTTCTACAATATCACTCTGACGATAAAAAGTTAGCTCAACTGTCCAAATTAGAGGGTGAAACTGTTTATTTGAATAAAAAGTTCGTACTTTTTGCCCTGACAGTGTACACTGAGAGAAATGCACTTCAAATATTAATGTTGAAATATAACCATAAAAAATGGTTACGGTAAAATGGAATTAAAAGGGATTAAGAGTAAAGATTACATTCTTATCTTTTAGAATTTACTACAGTGACAATAATAATAAACATTCAATGATTAAAATTCAACAAAAACTACTACTGCGACAACACAGTAACTTTTGGTACCTTGACACGATAAAATTAGATAAAATATAATGAATGATAAAAAAGGTAATCTTGTTCATTTGAGATCGGGTAAACCTCGATGGTTAGAATACTAAATCTTGAGAATTAAAAAAAAATACAAAACAGACAAAACTATCAGGATGTTTGCGAATAACTTTACAAAATTTTTTAATTATTTATCAATCTGATCACGATTGAAGAATTTCCTATTTTTTCGTAAACATTAGTCGAGCTAAAACACATCACATAGGCAATATCAAACAAACTCAATTATTAGGTAGGTACTTCGCACGCAAATACAAACATAAAGCTTTACATTCGCTGACTCTTTCAGTGCATTAGTAGTTTAATGAATATTATTACATTATGTTGAAATATCATATGCACGCCTCCGTCAGATAGCTCATTATCAGTAGTTTGTTATAACTAAGTTGTATTTTTAAATATAAAAATGTATTTTACATTTTAACTCTGATTATAATATAATCTGTTACATTATTAATTTTCATAGATAAACTTGAAGAACAATAATAAATTTTTTTTACAAATTTTAGTAAAATTTATAAATAAAGAAAACACACAAACCTGATCCCATTTGTAAAATATATTTCGAAAGTGGAGTCTGGTTTGTGCATTTATTATTATTATTATTTTTTTTTTTCATTTTGCAAACATTCGATCAGTATTGTGCTTTTATTATTGTTTTTTTTTTAGTTTTCTTTGCAACAATATATATTTGACAGTCATTTCTACGAAACACAACATCACTCTGTGTAACTTCTTGTTCATAACTTCTATTGGTAATTTTTTATATATGAATAAGACGCTTTTTAAATTTTACAGATTTTTTATATATCCACATAATGAAATTGCATCTGCTAGAGTATATAATAAAATTGGATTTTGATAGTAAAAGTTGTGCCAATATTTAAGCGATTTGTTGTATACGATAATGTAATTTTGTTTCTAAAATGTTTCACTTCGAACCGCATGGGTGAATGTAGGTTCATAAATAAGAAGTTCAATTTATAAAAGTGCTAGGCACATGAAAATCACATGTTTTTATCAAAATAAAGTCATGTAAGAGTTACTATGTGACCATGGTACAAATTAAAATATTATTTTTTCATTGTTTTTGTTTATTTTATCGTATTGTCATTCGATTGTACTTTTTTTAAATTTACTTTCTGATAACAAAAATATTCAAATCACGAATATCTGAAGTAGTACAGTCGATGTTAATATCATAAAAGTATTCTCAATCTTAAACATTAATATAAAATATCTTGAAAAATATAATACTTTTTATGAACCATATATGTCAACATATATTGAACATTTATGACACATAAATGGTTATATAAATGTAGAATTTATGAAACATTTATGGAACATATATGACAGCATTTATGGACCAGAAATAAAAACTTATATGAAACAGAAATGACAGCATATATGGACCACAAGTGCTCCATATACAGCCATTTATGCGCCACACATGTTTCATTTATATATCCATTTATGTCCCATATATGGATCTATTTGTGGACCATATATGTTATCATTTATGGTCCATAAATGATAGATATATGTTGTCATTTATGGTCCATAAATGATACATATATGTTGTCATTTATCCACATGTAATCTGAAATCTTTTATTGGAACTGAAATTCTATTAGAAAATATAGTATCGCATACATATATTTATGCCATATGCCATTTATGTTATGCGTGAAATTTATGTTCCATTTATGTTCTACATGTTTCATAAATGTGACATTTATGGATGTTTTAATAAATACATCTATGATCCATATATGACACATAAATGGTATCATTTATGGCTCATAAATGGACCATATTTGTTTGAAATACATAAATGTATCACATATATCCCATACATGTGTTATATATGGGGCCGTATATAAATTTTTAGTTGGGTTGTATTTATCATCAATTTATTTGTTACGTTTGGTATGATTAGAGAATCTATTTTATTATACATAGACTGTCAAAAATAGTATTTATCATTGTCAATAATGATTCACAATCACCGTGTCACAAGTGATCCCACCCATAGCGCCAGATGGACTTTTTGACGCATCAAACAAATTACTGTTATTATTTTAATTTCATAAAAGATATTGGTCTTCTTTGAAGTGAAATCTTGAAGATAAATAAGATACAAATTAAATAGTTTCCCTTAAAAAACATTCAAATAATTCTACTACACAAAAATATTTTAATTTTAACTTTTTTATTCTATGAGTCACAATGACTCATCACAACTTAATCTTAAATCTCTAATTTTGTTCTTATAAATTTTTAATTTATTAAGTTTTATTACTCGTTATAACTGCTAGTTCAATATTGTTTTATTCTATATCTACATGAATACGAATACATGTAATAAAAAAATCAATTATTTTTGCAATTGATATTCTAATTGCATGACCTTGAATTCCAAATTTAAAATATGAATTGTACTGAAATTCGATTCGCCGTTGACTTACCATTTAAAAGTGTAAAACTACAAGTTTTCGGAGGCTATTCCATTATAAAACAATTTATTTCACCTCTTCGAATCGTTTATTTACTTAAAATTTTTTTTAATTTAGTCTGTAAAAAATGTCCACAATAAAAGTTCACATCTACATTCGATATGTATTTTGCACTAACAACGAATGTGTTGCGCGTACATTTATTAAACATTTTGTAAGTTTTATTTTTACCTTTTGTATATTTTTTTCACACCATCAAAGGTTTATTGTGGATGCTTTATTTTTCAATCCAAAATCAAATCCTTTTTTAAAAGTGGCGTTTCATTTCGAAGAGCTTTCCTTCCTGAAAAACGAAACAAAATTTTCAATGAAATCAAAGTCTTTGCAGGATTGTAGAAAATGTTTTATCTTTTAAGTGTAAATATTGCAAATCCTACAAAATAGTGGGGAAATCAATTTGAAAATGTTATGATCATATTATTTGAATGAATTTCTTTTTAAAAATTTTAATATGTCATATCATTTTGAATGTATTCGTTAAAACAAAATACAATGTATTACTTCAAATTATTGAACAAGCAACAGATACAATCATAATAACATTAACTGCGAATTGATGACGTTACAGTTTAATATCAAACAAGTATCGGCGACGTTTGCTTTAAACAGTAAAACATTTGTTTAGTCCTGATGAATATGAGTTGTATTTATTTATTAAGCACTTCCATCGCGAAATTCCTTGCATGAACGAAATGGATGGTATGCTAATGAATTATAACATTGACAATACCTGTGTATAAATACGTAATTTTTTATTTTCATTTAATGTAAAGTATTCTCAGTGCGGGTTTGAATTTATAAATGATATATCAAAATTGGAGATCCATGAAATAAGAGAACCTGAGATCGACTTTTTTCTCATTTAATTTTGAATTTAATTTTGTACTCCGCTTTTCCTAAAGGATTAGCAACATTATAATAAAAGTATCATATTATATATCGAACGTTAGAAAAGGCTTCATGAACAACAAATTGAAATGATTACGTCCCTTAGGAACAGCTTAAAACCTGACAAAAATAGAGAGAAAATTGATTTTCAACTTATAGTTAATCAGATATGTAAAAAAAATTCAACCAGGAACTTGTTATGCAGCACTTTAATATTTAATTAACATAATTACTTGATCTATAAGTAGCATTACCGCTACACACTTATCCATTACAGATAAGGTGACCCGATGAAGGTAACTCGAATAAAAATCAATATGAACTTGCATTTCAAATTCGAACATATCAACTTGGGGTAATTTATCAAGCAGTTTTAATATCAACTTGAGATATCAATTTTTCATTCAATGATAATAAATATACATGAACATGAAAGTTTGTTTGGAATACAAATTAGATGTATGTGGTATAACTGAACTAAGTGTGATTTAAATTTTTTTTAAACTTCAATTTTTTTACAACTTAAAAAAGAGAATTTCTTTCTTGTACCTACTAAGAGATTTTATTTGAAATTTTATTTATGATTTATGTAAGTCTTTTTCGTGTTAGCTAAAAAGGATTAAACAACCGCGCCACCTTTCTTGTCATATGTACATTACAACGATTCACTACCAACATTTAAAAAATCACAATCAGAAACTTGTACTGACATTAAAAAGTGCGCGAAATTCGAAGCAATCTTATAATTTTAGAATCAAGCAAAAAAATAATGTACAATGACATGAATATTTGATACTTATGATCAATATACATATCTGAATGAATCATAAATAATAAATGAAAAATAAAAGTTATAAAGCGATTCTCAGGGGAAATTATTTAATTTTGTTCGTTTTGTTCATTTGTTTACAAAAATAGTAATTGTCTGAAATAACTCTTTCGAAATTCAGGAAAAAATGTGCAAAAGTTTTTTGTGAAATTAATAGGCTGCGGTTGTAATTTAAACCTCTCAATTATTCTATTGACGGTGACCCTGAGTTTGATGCCCAAGTGAAAGTATCTCAGAGTAAAGTAACAAGATAACGAGCGACTTGAGGTTTCAACAGTCGTGTTGTAGAATTCGCCAAATTCAAACGTGCGCCGATTGCCGCTAATCAATGATGAAGTTGTACTCGGTTTCCGATGGGCCACCATCCTTGGCGTGCCGACAAACTTTAAAAGCTCTTAACATCGATTATGAATTAATTAATGTTGACTTTGGTAAAGGAGAGCACATGACTGAAGATTATGCAAAGGTATAAAATTATCTTAATTTTATCTCTTTAATTACGGCCAATATTGTCACACCACTTATGTTATTCTGTTTTATATATTTTTTTTAGTTGAATCCACAAAAAGAGATCCCGGTGTTGATCGATGATGACTTGGTGATGGGAGAAAGGTAACTTTTGAAAATTTATTTTCCAACTAATAATTGATATTTTTATTTAAAATTTTTTTTTTTTTTTTCCAGCAATGCCATTATACAATATCTTTGTGACAAATATGACACTGAAGGAAAACTGTACCCGAAAGATCCAAAAGCTCGAGCAATTGTGAATCACAGACTTTGCTTCAATTTGGCAATGTATTATCGCAACATCTCTGAATATGTCGTAAGTGCTTGTGTGAATTTCCATCCGTTTAAAAATAGTCATAACGAATTTATTCAAACATTTGTCGCCGTCTTATTATACTGAGATAAATTTTTCACTAAAAATTCATATCACTGTTATTAAACAGAATGTATAATACAATAATTGTGATTCATTGTTTGTTTTTAGATGGCTCCAATATTTTTCGACTACCAAAGAACTCCTTTGGGACTGAAAAAAGTCGAGATGGGTCTAGACTGCTTTGACACTTATCTAAAAAAAGGAGGCACAGTCTACAGTGCTGGAGGTGATTGAGTTTTATAATTAGCATTGAATAATGTGCACAATGGAATTTCATACATAATTTATCGATTACACCTGTATGGATTTAAATTATGCGAGTTGATTCATTTTAATTGAAAATATTCGCTGCGATAAATTAATTTAAAAACGTCATTTACAACGGCTGATTTTCATTATCTGATGGGCGTGAATTTGTTTTATCATATCAAACTTACGTGCGTAGTAAAATATACAAAACTTTAAAAAAAATCGAAAAGAAAAAATGTCATAAAACTATTTCTGCACAGTAAAATAAACTTTTATTTATTTTCAGATCAATTAACAATTGCGGATTTTCCTCTTGTGACAGCAACAATGTGTCTGGAAGCGATTGATTTTGATCTCGCAAAATGGCCTCAGGTATCAAAGTGGTACGAAAACTTCAAATCGAAACATCCGGAACTGTGGGAAATCGCAGATAGAGGGATGGAGGAGATCAAATACTTTGCTGACAATGCACCTGATTTATCTCACATGAAACATCCTATACATCCAATCAGAAAAATCTGAACCACAATTTTTAAAATTTTTAACATTATTTAAAATTGTCTCTTATTGTCTCTTATTTTTATTTTTTTTTGCACTGCACGGTTTGTTTAGGATCGTGCTAATAATAGAATTTAATCAATCAGCATTTAAAATATGGAGACGAATAAGTAATGACGCTTATGAATAATTGACTGCAACACAATGACCAAATTATGTGTCTGAGACAAGTTCAAGTTCACTAAATCGTTAGTCAGACTAAAGATACCGTGACCTCTCATATTGTAATCATGTAATAAACAAACTGAAGTGATTATAATTTGCATTTATTTTATTTTTTTCTGTAGATTAGCGTTTTCAAGTTCTTATATATTAATTACAAAACTTGATTCCTTCCGTAAACCTAATAACAAATGTAACATGCAACGAATAAAAACTGTTTAACAATGAGATAAAATATCTTTATTACATCATAACTGTTCTTATGTAGACAAACGATTTGGAGATACAATGTCTTAACATGTTTTCGTATTCGGTATCATTTGAAAAAACGATAAGGAAATAGAATGAACACATTCAGAGAAAAATTATCAAGTGAAAAATGATACACTTGTCTGACTACGTTTTGTAAAATTGAAAAATGTTAGAAAATATTCTAGGTTTTATAGGTATATTATATTAAAATTATTATTTTTTCAAAAGCCAGTCAGTCTTCTGAATTCGAATTTATAACTTGAAAACAATGTGAACTGTTGTTTAGATTTCAAAGTAGAGGATAAATAAATTAAAATGAATAAATCGAATTAAAAAAAGATGGTTTATCATCAAAATTGTATATACAGAGATTAATTGTAAATGTAAGAACAAATGTTGAGATTCTTAAAATCGAACAGTTCCACATCACATGGGAATAATAAAGCGTCCGGTTTAGTATTCCACCTGCAGGACTTTCATTTTAAGTGGGCAATACTTGTAGTCGTCTCGGAAATTGGAAACCGGTCACCGAACTCTCCCCGAAGGCGAGCGCAAATGCGACTTTATATACCCGGTGCGGTAATCAATCACGTCGCGCGTTGAGCCAGTGGACATGCCGTGCCTGTGTCGCCGACTCCATCTAAAATATTAATTTTCATGAGTTATTGTTCGTCAATAAGTACAACAAACTTTGTCTTAACTACAATAAATAATTAAAAATTGTTGGAAAAGAAAAAAAATGACAAAAAAATATTACAAAAACATTTGAAATTTCTGATCTTGACTCTCTTATTCATATCTTCACACACAAACATAAAGATACATATTTGTCAACATTCCTTTAATTAAAAGTAAAAAAAAGTTATTAGAATTATTAATAAAATAAAAATAAACAAATTAAATGTTATCACTAGAAAACTATCCTCAAAAGAAGCAATTGTTAACATTTTTCAAATAATTTTAAACAACATTGTTTTTTGTATTAACAATTGATTTAATATTCACAAGGCAGATCCACTTTTATATAAAACAAAGTATACATCAACGTCAGTGCAAAAATAGTAACAATTTTTCTCTATTAATTCAATAGTTATTTGTTAGAAGCAGCTACAGGTTTCAGAGAAAAATTTTTACTTTATATCAAATTATGACAAGATGCTGCATTCCATATGCAATTGGAGACGTAACTTTGTATAACATTATTGTTTTAAATTCAGAAATCGAAAAATATTTTTATTGGACAATACATTTACAATTGTAAACATTCATAATTGTGACAAAGATATAAATTTGACAAAAACATACATTACAATTTTGGATGGGGTCAAATCTAAACAAACTTCCACAAAAATCTACTGTTCGGATTGTAACTTTTCATATAAATCAAAATATCCAACTAAACTGGGAGATTAACTAAATGTGATATACAATTATTATGTACATACAAAAAAAAATGAAGACTTCAACATCCCTTCTTCAACCTCGCCATCTTTTCATTTCAGCATTAATTTCTAGTTTGGCAATTGCTTGAAAAATTATAATCTTTATTCAAAGTTATATTTAAAAAAAAGTTCTGCAAAAACTGCACATCACAAATGTCAAAATCTTCTGCGGCAACAAAATGTTCAAACTGTTCCTTATAATTCGACAACTATCTATAAACTCTTTGGTTACATTATAAAATGCAGGGTTTATTACACACAACACATCGTCTAATCTAAAATAAATAAGTTACCTAAATAATTTCTATAATTGGGCTTTGAAAACGTGAAAATTAAAAGATTGTATGCTGTAATATACAAAGATTGTACCAAAAGGATGTTCGTACCCATTTAAAACAGCTTTTAACCACGAAACAAACTGAATGTCGAAAATTTTTTTCTTTGTAACAAAAGTTGGAATTTCTTCTTGTTCTCAAAGGAGTATAATGTCTCATCATTTTACAAGACTTGTTGATCAAACATGAATTTGTTCAGTCGGAGGATCGCCAGTTTATATAAACGCTGTAAAATCGTATAATTTTTTACCTTGCTTAGACCGACTGACGGCGTTCGGGCGATGGTTGTTGGTCGAGATGGTGGAATTGGAGTTCGGGACACGGCGAGGATTATTGTCTTGGGATGATGATGATTCGGGATTGGTCGCGTTATGACGGTGGTTGAGATTCGAGTTGGCGTTGGTGGTTGTGGTCGTATTAGTTGAGGTATTCTGGTTGGAACTGGAAGTTGGAAGAAGGGTCTGTCCGTCACCGTGGGCCGCGGTGACCCCGTAGTTTCGGCGAAAATGTCGATGCTGGAACGAATGTCTTCGTCTGACATCCCTGCCGCCAAACCCTCGGCGTACTTTCAAGTTACTGCATCAACCCCATTTATATTCAATATATTCTTGCTATTCTTTGTTTGTTTGTTTGTTTGTTTTTTTTTCACGATTGTGCAATTTCATTTGGTCCAATTTTTATTGGTCTGATATAAGAAGCTTGAATTTGAGTGCCTTTTATTAATGACTTGACTTTTCCAGTTGGAACTGGTCTTTTTTATACTCCTCCTATCAGAATACTTGTACTATTGACAGGAAAAGGATAACCATGCTAATTTCAAGTAAGACAAGTCATCTTTCCATCGAAGCCAAAACATGCAGGACTATTCAAAGACACAGTGCAGAGACATTTGTTTATCGAAGCACAGATCATGCGCTCGTCTGAGTACCGACTTATTGCTCGCTCGATTATACATCTGTGGTCAAAGTTTTACTTCTCATCCTAATTTCATTAATTACCCCAATTCGATCACAGTTTGAGTTTTGTTAAAGCTTTCTTGTCATTGAAACTTTAAATTTTATATTCATTCAAATTAATTCAAAATTATACACAACCTGAGTTAATGCAATTGTTAATTATTCTTATTTTATTAAACGTAAATTTAATTTCAGAATCATTATTTTTTGGATAAAATTGTCACAGTTGTATCATCAGTGCGGTCAGCAAGGTAACAGCAATGCAGTTTCTTACCTTGCATTGCGACTCATGATGACTATGTTTCTGTAACAGCATATAATGGTTTCTGATTGTAAGCGAATGATGAATGGTCGAAATCGATTAAACTATAACGATTAGGTATACAATACGCAAAGCAGTTGAGATTCAACGATTCTAATCAAATCTATTTGCACGTTATAATTCAAACGAAAATCATAATCTTGAACTCCTATTTAAGAAGGAAAAAAAATGCAAAATAAAATAGAAGCATCTGAGAGAAGAACACTGAGATGACAATTTCTGTTTGAAGTATGTTATAAAAATTATATACTTTTATTAAATGTATACCTAGTTACATTAGTTTGAGAATTTTATAAAAATTGAATAATATACGTTTTATGAATCGCGCATGATCTTCTTCGTAATTTGATCATATATTTCAGTGCTTGGCCCAAAGTGCGGTTATTTATCGTGCTTAAATTATATATGCAGAAGATAATGTACACTTTCGTGCTCTAACTAATCTTTGTTTCCTTGCAAACAACTCTAATAAAATAGTAGTAAAGATAGAAGTTTAGAAATGTGGTCAGAAAATTGAATTTCACAAAGAATGCAATACAACTCGGTAAATAAATCTGAATGTGTCTGTGTCTATCATTGCGGAAAAGTTTTGATCGTTTTTGTTAAACGAGTCATGAAAAAAGTTTCTTATCAATTCAATTGAATTAATTTAATTGCATTCAAAGCTTAAAACTTTAAACTTTTGTTTTACGATAAGAAGATGTTGCATCAATGGCTCTGACGAATAATGACTCGTTTAAAACAAATTGCTGAGAAACATCTCGTTTCGAAATGTCAGTGAAACTCGTCTTGTTCAAAAACATCACTGCAGACTGATGTCTTGTTTCAAAATATCATTGAGAACTGTCTCCGTAGTAAAACGAGACGCCCTACTTTATTATTTTATTTTTTAATTATGTTAATTGGTCGTTACATTGGCGAAACCTAAAACGAAATGTTTTTCAGCAATTTTTTGAAACGAGTCATTATTCGTAAAAGCTATCGAAATGATTGCTCTATGTGCGAACGATTGTTTTCAGATGATATGTCTTGCATCATTCGCGAGGCTGCAAGAAGGATTTTTCGCTCCCAAAACAAAAATAACAAAAATAACTCGAAATTAAAACGAACAACAAAATGAAATAATGGTGAAAAATATTAGGTAATACGAAAAAAAGGGCTGAACAATCAGATTAGTTGGCCAAAAAATGATTTTTTCCTCGACGTCACCTTAGATTGTGGTTTGATCATCAAAGATCATCTCATTTGATTATTCAAGTTGCCCGACTTGAAGTGATTTAAACTACTAGGTCGACGTCCGAGCGCACGCAAAGTTAACTACTGTTTGCACACGCCAAGAATGTATTATCTAACTTAACCTCTGGAGTAATTCATAAATATCGGTTTACTATCATCTGGCCATACCCCGATATCATTAGCTGACTTACTGTCCAATTCAAAATTGATTAAAAAACTTTACATTTTACACTGAAATGAAAAAACTGTGGTTTCTTTTGTTCCATTTGTTCCATCAGTATAATGTTTTACTTTTTTTCTGTAGAACTAACAGAACTACTAAAAATCGATATAATTAATGATGCTAATGTACGATAAAGTTCGGGCAATATTCGTGTCCAATAATAACACGTGTAAATTGTGTACAACCATTCATTAAAAGTTATTATCGATCAACCTCTTATTTTCACTAATGAATAAATTTTTTTTTTTATAATTGTTCGAACAAATTAATGAATCAGTTTGGTCGATTCGAATAAAAAAACATTATAAATCTGACAGACTTTTTTTCACACTTTGAAATATTCAAAAATAATGGGATTTAAAAATGTGTGAATCAAAAATCGAAAAAAGCATAAAAAAAGTCGAAAATCCCAAGCTGTTCTATTTTAAGCGGACATTTTCTACGCTAGCCAAAAGTCTACGCGCTGCTTCTATTAGCATTAGTTGATCAATTGATCAAAAGATTGTTAAACGCATAGTTATGTGTTCAAAATATATATTGCATCGTGTAAAAAATTCGAAGAGAACCAAAGTTTGATAAAAATATTATTTTCGTAATTGAGTGCATGATACTAATAACGCAAGCTTCATAAGTAACTCTTAATGCGTACCGAAGTAGTCGCGAGATATATTCTGGCCAATTATTTGGAAACATTACCAGGAAGAATCCCACTGCTATTATAATTAAACCTGCCAAATTCATTCCGTGAAAGTTAGCTCCATACAAAACCACGTCCAGTGCTGCAAAAAATAAAAAAACCTTAAAGATGAAACTCATTCAATTTTATTTATCTATTTTTATTTCTATATTTCTTTTATTATCTCTATGATTAAAGTGACATTAATAAATAATTAATATAGAAGAGCACATAATACAATTCATGAAACTGCAGTAACAATCTTACAATTTCGTGATTTTCATTTGCAAAATCTTTCATTCTTTAGTACATAATAAAATTTTTATTATGAATTCTTATGAAATATTCAATGTTACACATTCCTAAAATTTCATCATGAAATATTCACCATGAACTATTCCAAATTATTAGGTCAATTTAATCAGGGCTGGTTTTTTCTCTCTTTATTTTATATCAAAAATCGTACCCGCAGAAACTGGAACGGCAGTAATCAATCCCAAAGTGATGAACAGGTTGTATGTTAGAGCGATGCTGAAATTGCCCAGCATGTTGGCCGCTGAAACAAAATGAAAAATTGTTAGCTTGAGTTTTTGCAAGAAATAGAAAACAGTCGTAAATCAGTTACCTACCCAAATGAAGAATACTGGCCGACAGCAACGCCGCCCATGGTAATCTTGCTAGATGCACGCTTTCCGCCCCGGAAAAGTACAACGCGAGGCAAATCGGCCAGAGAAGTGCCGCATTGCAAATTCCGATTAGGGAGAAGAAGAGCGCCAGTTGGCCGAAGGTAGTTTCCCCGACAACTTTTTTGAAAAGTACCTAGATTAGAAGTGGAATGAATTGAGTTTCATCTAAAGTTCTCTGAGACTGTGATAAACGAGGCTATTGTTATACTTTGTAAACTGCGGATCCGGCTCCCGCCGAGGCTGCTAGCACCACTCCGCCGACTGTAGAACTTCCGGTTATACCGTCCATGTAAGCCAAAAGAGCGATTCCCGTGTCACAAAGAATTACTGCTACTATCTGAAACATTTAGTACACCGGGTAAAATTTATTATAGTTCCTAACTCGGACTGAAAAATATTTTTCTGCTAAGATAAATGAAATTGACTTTGAAATGTTTATAACTTCCTTAAAAAAAATCAAGAATGAAAAAAAGTAATTTTTTCTCATTCTCAAAGGTGATTTTAAAAATTGACCACTTTTTCGAATCTATGAATAAATAGATAGTGAAAATGGTATAGACAGAAAGCTGAATAAAAATGAAAAAAAAACTGAATAAATTTTTGTATGTAATTTGTTTACCTTGACCCCGACAAATTGCTCGTGCAAAATTACCCAAGACAGTAGATATGTACAGGCAACATTCGTGGCAAAGAGTGCCATGACATCGGTAGCAAAAAGTATCCGCAACGAGTGGATGTACATGTAATTCGTGGACACCCAAAGACAGCAAAAGAGGCTCGCTCTAGTAAGAAAACGTCCGCCAGTTAAACCCTTGTCACGAAATCCCTGCAGGCTCTCGCTGATGATCTCCGCCGTGTTGCTGCATCTCGTTTTAGCGGTTTGGAAAACCATGTACAGGGGGAAGTACAGGACGGCGAAATTCGTGCAGAACCACGTTGTGAAAAAGGGGGCATTGTACGGCCGTATGACCTGGAACAGCGCCGAAATCGGAAATGCAAAACAGTCGTGATTTGCAATTTAAAACGAGCCTCAAAAATTGCGACCTGCAATTGTACAATTGTTCGAATTGTTTGTGTTTTATTGGACCGAGAATTGCATTGAACTTTACGACTTCGTGATAACGTATAATTAAATTTTTGAAAATTTTCATACGCCATGAAATGGGCGATGAAATACGGTTTGCAAGTTTGTAAAATTGACGTTACTTCTTTTTTTTTTCTTAGATATAAAATGTAGATACAAATTTAATCATTACGATCTGTTTGATGGATGTTTGATTATCTGTGGTGGACGTGGTGTAGCTGATGATGTGCGGTTCGTAGTAGTACATGTACTTGATGCAATGAGTTGCTCCGACCCAGCTGGCGGTCACGCAAATCGTAACGCAAATTCCGAAGTAAATCTGCAAATAAAATAGTCGGGGTTGGTCACGACAAAATGCGACGCGTTCTATGAAAGCCGAGCTTATCCAGCCTTCGCTCTAATTAATACAATGGCAAAACTTTTCAAAAGCTAGACCTCTTTTATTGTGACATTATTTATTAGTGCAACTTAAAACTCAGTGATAACAATTTCATACACTGTAATTAAATATTTCCAAGTCAGAGAAATGGAACTGCCACTTTTTTTCTTGTTCATTATGTAGTTTTCTTATTCATTTTTTGAATAGTCAAGATAAAAGTTGACAAAAAATTGCATCACCTTTTTAGCTGAAACTGCACAGCACTTGGTGTAACATGATGAGAGTTTGTTTTGAGCACGTCTAGTTGGAAAGCCAGGGGGTGCGTTGGCTTGACTGGTCGACTGCCTATGACCGTGACCATAAGAGTCTTCCCCGCCGTTGCCATTGCCTGCAGTGACTTCCTCCGTATTTCGGATGCCATTCCCGCTGCCCACTTGAAGTGACTTGCATGATGCCGTCTCGGGACAACCTGTCGGAGTGTTGCAATTGTGATGCTCGCATTCTGCATTTCCAAAACAAGTACAAATTAAAATTAAATTATCATTCAATCTCAACCCTTTTTTTATTTTTATTTTCTATTTATATAAAATTCATTTGCAACTTGGGAAACATGGCAAATTTCCATTTTACATTTTTATTTCTATTCTGGATTGGTAAAAAGTTCTCTTACCACTTTCATGAATAATCTGTGAAGGACTGTTGGAACCTTGTTCATCACTGAGAACAATACTGGGAGCTCTGGATCTCCTCGGGAAGAAGATGGTTGGGAGATCAGTGGCACCACTACCACTCATTTTTGAACTTCTTTTTTTTCTAACCCTTTGTTATTAACATGATGAACAAATTTTTGGACAACAATACCGAACGACAAGTATACATCAAAAAGATACATGCATCTCGTTAACGATAGACCTCTAATGGGCACTAACACAAACAACAAACAGACACATTTTACATGGACGTGGGTGTCCAAGCGGAGGCCTCGGGGTTGAATGCGTAATTCGGGAAACCCTCTTGGAGTGGCAAAAGGAAACCCTGCAGAGAGTCGCGTTCCACTTTTGTCAATTGCGAAACGTTCTCCTCTCTTAATTATTGAGCAATTGCGTTGACAAACGGATTAGTCTTTGTCGTCGTCTCTCCCAGAATTCTGATTTCCGTTTGCAATTGGAACGCATCCTGAGTCTCGTTTTTCACATTTCGGCCGCGGTGTCAACTGGCTCCGATTCAACATTGCAACTCTCCCTTAGCATCCCTGCAAGAGATGCCTCGCGCTCATTTCCGAGCACCCTCGACCCGACCGCGACCATGTTCCAGCCGAACTGAAACCAGGCTCGGACTTTGCCATTGATTCGACTCAAATTCGCTCGTGCAGTCGAACCTCACGCTTGCGCGGAAAAAGCGTGCTACGTCGTGCTTACAATCGTTTCAATCGAAAAAAAAGTGTTATCTTGAAAAGCGTACGCTGTTACAAGTGCAAAAAAAAACAATTGCACACTTGTCGATCGGTTTCCTTTTGTTTTTCTGTTACCTTTAAGATCACTGGAGCATAAATAGATTTTGAAAAAAAAAGTTTACAAGGTTTTTAGACAAATGAGGAGACTTTTTTCTAAGTATAAAAATATTTTTATTTTCTTCTCTTTTTTTTCTGAAATAAAAGATGTGTCATTAATACAGGTGCGAATTCGTATAAAAGCCTAAGATTACTTGAAAAGGAACTAGAATAAATACAGGTTTTTGTTCTTTTGAAAAATCGCTAAATAAATACAGTAACGCAATCTGTAAAGCTGTCAAAAAGAAAGATTAAAAATGAGGGGCGAGGGATGAGGGATTAGGCTCTAATGGCAGTTTCACGTTGTACAAATTGTTCGCTTTGATTCGTTAATTTTACATTTGAAAAAATATTTGCAGGTGTCAGTCTGGACATCCGATTGTACAAAAAACATGATCGCATGGGATAAAAATAAAGTCGCGTCAAAAAACATGATTTGAAAAACTCGTCCTGATGATCTTCTCTTTTGTAAAAAATATTTGAGTATACAGACTAGTAACAATATTATCACAGAAAGCAGACGAAGGTATAATTAATGAAAATTTTGACAGCGAAAAAATTCGAGCTCGTAAGTCAGATTGCACCAGGGTTGCATTTCTCAATACCTTCATTCATTTAGTTTGGCAATTTATTGATCTCATCGTACACACTGTAAAGGTTTGAAAAATAGAACTGAAAAATTTCAAAGCCCTATCTTCTAATATAAAATTGTATGCTTACAATTTCCCCTATTCGCTATAGTTTTCATGACGAATTTTTTGTTTCACTCGCATTGATTTCAGTTACATTAAAATGTCGCTTGGATGAAACTAGATGTAATGATTTTTTTTCTAGCAAACTGTTCAATCACTAGGCAATGTTGACAGAAATAAATACATAAATACTTAACAACTATTGTCGATCGTTGATAGGATAAACGCTCGCGTAAAATAATTAGACAAACATTTTCATTATAATCGGTTTAATTAGCTTTGTTACACAATTTATATCGCGTTTACATGTTACGTACATACAAACGTACATTCAGCAGACGAGCAAATCTATTTTTTTGTAAGAAAAAGTTATGAGAGAATTAGTTTTGGAAAATTGTTTCGTCGTTTATCTCATGTGTTTCTCATTATTGCCTTATTAAATTTCGAGTCAAATTCAAGATTCAAGTTAATTAGAATGTTTGACATTTTGTTTAATGAATTTGAATAAGTCGATTTTTATTTGAAAAATAGATTTGAGAGAAAAAACATTTATGTGCAAGTCTCGAGAAATTATGAAATTCGAATATTTTTGTATTTCGTAAAATACAACATTAAAATGTGTAAATACACATTATTATTATGTGTTTTATATAAGACAATATATTAAAATGTTATAATATTGAAAAAAATGCAAAAATTGCCAAACACAAATGTTTAAAATTCATACAAGGGAAATTAATAATTTCATTGTGGTTACTTCCTACATAAAATCGATTAATTAATGGTCTAGAAATGATTAAAAATATTTCTTCGAGACTTAACATAAAATAGTTAAATGTTAACGCCGCGTATCTGATATTTGTTACGCTAAAAGTTCAGTCTATGGACAGTTTGAATAATCCAAAATTTTTATCACATTGAATGATTCTTTTTTTTTTTTTTTCATTTTGATAAATATTTACAAAAATCGTACAGGTAATGTACACACTCAGAAATCAATATCTTGGAACCAATTTTATATACACTACTTGTTTTATTATTTACACAAAACAACAATAAAAATAGCAAAAAAAAGTTTATCATATGTTATAGCTAATTATTTCTTTCAATTTACAAACTTTAATCATGTAAATGTAAATCTAAACTATCACCAGTATATACAATGAATATATACAAGAAAAAAAGAAGACAAAAAACTACTAAAATCATCTTCAGAAGATTCTGACTGAAAAAATTAATGGCATTTTGTGTAAGAAAAGTACAAAGAGGTTTGACGCCACTATAAAAAGTGGAATCACAACCGATCTTAGTTTAATGACTGCAAGACGATCCTAAAATCTAAATCTATACTTATTTGGATGTTTGAACGTTGTTAATAGGTGTTTCAACACCGAATTTAGTCAAAGTTGCCTTCGGTTTCTATCACTCAACTAAGTTTTATATTTTTATCCTGAATTTTTTCGTAAACGCATTGAATTTGATTACATACAATCGGTAACATAAAGATAACCAGATGAAAATTAAGTATTCAGGTACTATTACAATCTCTCATTGGAACAAACAAAAAAGGGTGAACAATGTTTTCGTGTCAAAAAGGCACACAATGCACTGTGCTCTGCAGTGAACCAAGATTTGAATCGAACAAACAGTGTGAATCATGGATATCAAATTGTGGATCAAACATGGAACAGATTTTTCGTTCGTTGTTCACGCGTAAACCAATTTAATTAGTGTGACATAATAAATGTATTCTTACATTATGTACAGACTTACGGTAACATGTAGAATACTACAATGTGTGTTGTAGATCAATAGCAGCACTTCGATGTTTCCCTTTTCGATTTCTCTTTGAGTTACGCGATGACTTCTGTTCGACATCTGGAGCACTTTTGGACATTCCCAGACGAAGGTGAATCGGCAACTTCGATTCATCTGTAACACAAGAACGAAAGTTAACTTTACCATCAGGTTGATTTTCATATTGATAATGAAATCGCAATGAATCTACTAAATCGGTCGACGTCGTACAAAATTTTTACTAATCAGGACAAAAACAAAGTACTGACAAAATTGAACTGAAATGAATTTGACTGTTGTACCTTCAGACGTCGACCTATGAATTACTGTCACTCTTCTTGAGTCATCTAAAGTCACTGAAAAACAATATTACATTTATTTTTCATTCCTGTACAATTTTTGTGTCACCAATTATCATCAACTGATTTGATCGATTTCTCACCTTTGTGACGTGTTAAATTGTTCCTCCCTTCTTTGAAAACTTTCCTTTCGCTGATTTTTGTATTGCTTTGGACTGCCCTGGAAATAAGAAATCATGTCCATTAGAAATGTTCATTATCATAAGAAAAGAAATTGATAATTTAGACTCTTAAACTTACTCTTTAACAACTCCTTTAAAAGCAGATTGCAACAAACGCGCAGGCACGGAAGCTGTAGTTCTGGTGTTATTCAATCGCTCGGCCCTCTTTTTGCTTAGCCACGCACGAACGTCTCCTTCTTTGTTTTTCGCCAGATCTTCAATGTTGGTGAAAACCGTCCCGTCGACTTTCTTCTCCTTGCCAATTCGCTCAGACAGTGGCAGCTCTTTGAATTTCGCAACATGGTAAACTTCCTTGTCCTTCTTTTTCTTCTTGCTCTTTTTCTTACCGCTGCCATGCGAGCTAACTTCCTCCGTTTTAATCTCAGTTCTCACTTCGAGTTCTGCCTCCTCAAGTTCCGGCTCGTCTTCGAATTCCTCCTGGACCACTGAGTTGTCCACATCAATATCAAACGAAGCATCCAACAGTATCTCGTCCTCTTTCTCCTCGTAAATAACTTTCTTATCTTTTGTCTTCTTTCTGTGAGTCTTTTCGGACTTGGGTTTCTCTTCCTCGGAATCCTTGCTTTGAGAATCGTCTTTGGTTTCTTCCTTCTTGTTCAGTTTGATTTTCTTGTTCGTGGGTCCAATCGGTACTGAGGATTCGAATTTTCTTTTCCGAGCTTCCATCACCGGGTCCAGGATCTCCCCCTCTTCCTGCTCTAAAATCTTATCTGACATCTCGATTGGTTCCGGAGTCAAGGAGCTGCCTTTCAGTAGATCTTCATCATCCACCGGTGGGCTGCCTTTCTTCTCGTCTCGCTCCTGAGACCAAGACTTGAAGGAAGACGAACGTCGGTCCCTCGGCGAACTCCAAGGAGAATGCCCTGGCGACAAGGAACTTCTTTTCGGTGACTGGTGTTTGTGTTTAGGCGAAGTTCTCCTGGGCAGAGGCGATCTCGAATGCCGAACGTCCCTCTGTGGACAGTACGAAGGAGAGATATAGTCTTTTCGTGGCGGTGACAATCGTCGTGGCGAGCGACGCAGGGGTGAGCGTCGCGGCGAGCGACGAGGAGAACGCCGGGGAGATCGTCTAACTGGCGACAATCTGTGTGGTGAAAGTCTGCGAGGAGGAGGAGTCCTGCGAGGAGACCTGCGAGGTGATCTTCGGGGTGAGAGTCGTCTGGGAGGCGTCCTGCGTGGCGATCTTCGGGGTGACCTTCGCGGTGACCTTCGAGGTGACCTTCGCCTGGAAAGGGACCTCCTGCGAGGCCTATACCTCGGCGAGAGAGATCTCCGGCGACTTTCCATCGGCGAGAGGTGGCCCTTTGGTACCTCCTTCTTCTCAGGTTTAGACTTTTGGATAGTTGAATCGGCCTGGGTCTTGGAACCGTTGTCGTTCGAACGATTCTCCAGCAGCCCCATCTCGTCGATTAGTCTATCCAGACTGTCCTCCTCCTCCTTGTCCGCCATGAGAAGCACGTCGTCGTCCTCTTCCGCCGCCCCGTTCAGCAACTCGTCTTCCAAGTTCTCAGAGATACTCGACCCAGCACTCGAGTTGGTATCCTCATCTTTCTCCTCCTCTTTGTTCTCCTTTTCCAACAAGTCTTCTAGCAAATCATCTTCCGAGGTTTTCTGTGCACACTTCTCTGACGATTCTCGCTCCTGGCCTTCCTCTTCTTCTGACCCGCTAGAGTGCTCACTGTGACGCTCAAATTTGGTTCCCCTAATCGCCTCATCTGGTGGCGTCACAGTTTCTGCACTCTTGTTGGCTGACTGGTCCACAGGAACAATCTCGATGAGGTTCGGGTTGCGAGGCAAATGGTGAAAGTGTCCCTTTGGAGGAAAACTCTTAGATCCGTTCGGCCTGTGTCCTCTATTAGAATACTGTCTGCCTCGTCCGGATGAGGAGTAGTTGAACGGCCGGAACCCAGCCGACTGGTTGTTACGATTTGACACTGCTGGTGCCGCTTCTGTCTGTGGCTTTCTTTTCATGGTGTTGAGAGCTGCCATTCGAAGTGCCTCCACATCGTCCTCGTCATCACTCGTGTGCGTTGCGGTGACGCTTTTTGGCACGGCAACCTAAAACAGAAGATGTGTTATAAAATTCGGAATCAAATTTTAAAAAATCAAAATTGAATGAAATCGTACAAGTACAATTAAAACTTTTGTACAAATTTCATTTTTAAGAGACCTCGTAATTTTTAATTAATTTCTGGCCAAAAAAAATTGAACAAAAAGTAAATCCTGAGATTATTGTTGTCATGCCCCGCATATTCTTTATCTATCTATTAATTAATGATTTTAGATGAACTATCGATCAGAAAAATATTGTGTATGATCAATTCAACAATTGGACCTGCGAAATTTGCCAATTAAGGATCTTCACACCTGGTGCCCTAATTAAGGAGATTTACCTCTCGTATGCGCGATAAACCTTAATTTTAAATATGGACCACGAGCTCAATTCCGGTAGTTCCGGACTCTCGCGTTTCCGCTATTAATCCTGTATCTTAACCAGAGTTAATAATCATAAATCGGACTTAGACATTATTTTATTCAGACTAAATCCTCGAGCATAACATTATAAATTATTAGAATTTCATCTTAATTAATAAAAAAAACAGTATTGGACGAACCGAAAATATACACAATAATATTTTGAAAATATGCACTAAAAAATAATGAATGAAAAAAAATTATCAAACATATACTCTGATGAAAAATTATAATTGAATGAAATGAACGATTTAGTTTATTATACATTCTTAGAATTCCATGTTAAATAAAAAAACTTATTAAAAAGGCTGAAAAAGTTTATATAATAATATTTTGAAAGAACTAACAAATAAGTGAACAATGAAATAAAATGCTATTAAATGCATTGTCATTAGCATAAACAATATCTGTCAAAGAAATTATGTGAATTTTAACGTGCAGAAAATAAATTTAGCAAGTTCTATAAAAAGATGGCATCTCCTGCAGAGAACAGCAACGTGATGAATTACTATTTCTCACATTTTCTGATTCTTTGAAAAAAAAAAAAGTTTTTACCGACTTTGGTAAACAAATTTTGAGCTGCATTGTTTATTGTCATTTACAGGTATACATGTTAGACAATTTTCGGAATTGTTACTCAACTAATAACATTTTCCAAGACATAACACACTATAAGAAGAAAATAAAAGACAAAACAATTTTTTGACTAGAAGCAGGAGCTTAAAATTTGGTTTGTCCAAATAAAAATAATAAATAATTTAACGTGAGTAGCCGTCATCTGAAAGATGGAAACTGCAAAAAATATAGGTTAATTGAACGTAACCGTTCGTGCGGTTGGATTTATCATCTCAGCTGAAACTCTCACGTGGCAAAAATAAATTGACTGAACTGAAAACGAGCTGACTTTGATAACAAATTTCGATTCTGCGAAAGACGCGGGTTCTTACCTTTTTATCCATGTTGGAGGAAGAGTAATTCGAATGAAGACGAACTGGAGTACCGCAAGCCAACAGACTCATCAATGATTATGTTGACCTTTCGTTTGTATAATCAAATCTACGTGTTGTACGTAGCGGTAGGTAAGTTGAGTTCAATTTTTTTACACCTAACAACACCTTTTTTTACAACGATTATAAATATGGCGATCACGCACAATCACAAAATACCATGGAACGACATCCATCCGTATTGTATGAAAAATTTGACTGAACTGAATTTAGTTACAAGAGGTAGGGTTAATTGCATGGTTCTTTCTCAGCCAACTTCACACTGGTCTTGCGGAACACTCCAGTTTGGTTGGCAGAACTGAAACAACAACATGACTAGTGGTGTCCCCTGTCAGATTCAAGGTCAACTAACACGGTTAATGAAAACACAACTTATTGTTTACAGTCGGAAATTCAAATCAAGTTTGTTTTTGCACTTTTATAAGGCAAAATTATTAATCGCACAATTAGCAGTTAGTTTCTATTAGTTGTAACGAGATTAACTGTAAAAAGATGAGCGGAAATACTAATGAGACCGAAGAGAAGCTGAACCTCCAGCCGAGCACTTTCAAATTTCACCAGTTCACCGCACAAGTTGGAGAGGTTAGGATGAATTGTCATGTTGTAAAGATGAAGGACAGTTTGTACATGTGGATCGGGGACGCCAAGAATCCTGTCATGAACGACCTGTCACTGGCTCTTTTGTCAAGGTACGACCCTGTGCCGGTGTCAACGAAACTTCTCGGAGCCGTTGCAGATACAGTGTCGACGAACATGGCCCAGAGGCTATCGAAGAAAACAGGAAAACCTATTTACATCAGTTACAATGTTAATGCCGATAACATTACGTTACCAGGTGTTGAAAAGAGTATACAAGAGGAACTTGCAAAGCATCCTGACTTGTTACAGTTTTAAATGGTTGTCGAATTTGAATACGGTATTTATGTATTTTTGTAATAAGTTAGCAAGTAAGAACGTCGATTTTGTTGTATGAAATTTATACGATGAAATATTGAATATATTGCGAAATTATCATTTTTAACAAGTTTCATTGTTCTTTTTTAGTTTCAAATCAAATACCAAAACAGCGAGGAAACTCGCGATAGGGTACATCAATAAGACAGTAGATGGCGCATCCATATAAATTTACATTGACTTTGCAAAAATTGGTTTTAGTTTGTATTTTTTTAATTGATGTTTAAAACAAAAAATTACTAATTAGTCCGTCTGCAAAATATAACTTGAAATGAATAAAATATTATTTTTCGTGCAGAATGGAAACTTAGAGTCTTGTAATTTCATTTTATATTAAAAAATATACAATGAACGTCCACTTTGAATGTCTACTTTTAACACTGAAATTAAACAAAAGATTTCGTACAAATACGTATACATTAAACTATCGTTAATAATGTTCGAACCAGATTATTTATCAAAACATGTTGAAATTGAATGTTGCAATAAACAATTTTCTAACAAAATGAAATGTTCAAAAATCTTTTATTTGAAAATACCTACATTATATACTCTGCATAATTCTGTCTTCGCACAGAAACGCGTCATTTTATCGAAAATGAGCTGCTTATTGGCAGGCGATTTACATAAACGGCCATTTGAATAAATAATAAAAAAAACTAAACGCCACTGACATTCTCATCCAAGTGGATCATTTACTGTACAGTAGAATTCACACGGGAAGTCGAACATAGATTGCTAGACAGTTTCCGGTAATCCAATTCCGCATTATCCACGGCGCTCATCCCATATAGCGTTCGTAGGTTGTGCGCGAGAACCCATCATAATCAATTGAAGCCTCGTGTTGCGAAACGGAGTACAATAACGAGTTGCTGTGGATCTACAATGTATTGTCGTTGATCAATGCGCTCTGTAACTAAATGCCCTATCAGCTTCATTATAATCCGCACTGCTATATTTTTTTTCCTCTCATTGTTCTCTCTTCTGAAAATAAATGATCAATATCCAGGTCAGGCATCGAAAAAGTACAAAATCTATTTCCACATTTTGAAAAAAAGATATAAATGTTGTGCATTTTATCAGAATGATCATTGTGTAAAAAAATACCGTTTCAAACTGTACTCTTTTAACGTGGATTTTCATATTCTTTGTAGGATTTTGTATCAAAGCATTTGGCTCCATTGACGGACAATTATCTGCAGTCTCGTGCTAAGGATAGATGACACGCCTCCGACAATTTAGCATGGGACCATACGAATTGTGTATTATCGCAGCACGCTCTATCCAAATACACTCTTTTCAAAATCCGTGACAACAATTCAAAGATCAACGACAATAAAGCCAAAGTGGACATTCAAAATTTCAGCACTCGGAGCGTGCAAGTATCCTTCGAATTGTTCCTTCTTCTTCTGCTAGTTCCAGTGCTGATGTTTATTGACCTCTTTGTTACTCGGTCACTCCTTCAAAGCTGCAACTTTTTTCAAAGGGTTGTTGGTAACGGGACGTTTGCTTTTACATGATTGGAATGTAAATATTGATTTCAATCTGTCCAAGATATAATCTTGTTGCTTTTCAAAGACTTTTTGATTGGTGTCAAAATATTGATCAGTCCGTACAATTTTCACATAAAGGATGAATGACATTCAGGTGAATTTTTTTACACAAACTTAGACACTAATCACGATTTAGATAAATCAAGTCGTACTTTATCAGATGAATTTTATTTGAAATGTATTCTTTAACATATCGTTCTCAAAAGTTATACGAATTTGGTATCGTGTCAGGGATTCCCCGCATATAATTTATCATTAATTAATTTTGTTTATATTGTGAAAAAACATTTTTATAACCAAAAAGAACTGTTTGCAACACTAATTTATAAAAAAAGATAAGTTCGATCGAATTAATTTAATATTTGTTTAATGAAATAACTTCAAAATGTCGAAAAATTTATGGAGTTTGGTATCGTAGCGGGGACGGCTCTGCACTTTCCATGTTTTTGGTACTATTATTTCGAATTACACAAATACCAAACAATTTAATTTAGTGAAATGAATCACTATTTATTTAAAAAAGTGTTGTTTCGGAAGGTACTGAAAATTTCAAATTATCAAATCGATTTTATTTGGAGTAAATAAACAATATAAAACATACGTCCTCCAGCAGCGCCTCCTGGAGGACAAGAAGTTGAACTAAAAGTTTTATAGCCTCAGCGAAAGTGCAATTTTGTTTCATTTTGCAAAGCAAGGACTCGGGAAATTTTGAATTACAGTATGGGTTAGCGTTAACAGAGTTGTCTTGGAATACGACAGGGAATAAATAGAACTCGAGCATTCTAAGTGAATAATAAAGATCGTAATGGGGTTAGGCGCACAGTGCGCTGGGGTCGCTCTTGTGATAAGGCGCCCATATTGGGGTTGCGCCTGCGGCGAAATCGTTCCGTCTTTGCTCCCGAGGCCTAAAATTATTATTCGACTATTATACGATGATTACCTCCGCCAGTATGTGGGTGTAATACGAGAATCAAGTGTGCAGCAGTTTCGTAACGAGGTGGATCCGGTGACAAACCAAATAAATCCTCGCGCTTATTTGTCACCGCTTCCAAACACATGTTCGTACATCTGCGCTCTTCTTTGCGCAAAACTTGCGCTGACATAAATAACTCATAATCAATCGTAACGTGAAACCCCTTCGCAAGTGCATCTATTCGCATTTTAATTTCTGGTTTCTGTTCAACTTCGATCTGTCTAATGATCTAACGTCTAATGATATTCAATGATTGCTGAGATTTTGCATATTCCTAACAGCGTTATATTTTCTGAATTTCCCAAATAGCATAAAGTGGCATAAAAGCATACAAAATTTGAATCCTAAAACTGCCATAATGCAATGTATGTAAATTGCTATTTCAGTCACCCTTTCTTTTTGAAGAGCAAATCCAATGCAGCTTTGCGTACGTCATCCACCAACATCTCGTTAACTTAAACGTCACGTATTACCCCCTGAAAGCTGCTACAAAAAGTGCTTTTTTCCCCGTTATCCTTTTATTGCATAAGTCGGTTACTTATGGAAGCGTCTTGTAAAAACATTTACTAGTTTAAACAAAACAGAAAACAAACATTCATCAATTTCCTTTACTTTTTCCGACTTGAATTTTCGAAAAATGATAAAAAAGATCATTCGTTCATGTTTTAAATGATTTTTTAATTTTATAGTTTTTTGTTTTCAAACATGATATAAGTTGCAAGCAGATCATGTTTATAACGGTAACGTATTTATTTGATCTACGATTGTTTGTATTGACCTACAGATTCTTGTAAGCAAGCATACAAGTCTAACGTGTTATCTTTGACCCTTTCATCGTCCATTATGGCGAACGATAGTTGCCGGACGACCCCTTTACAGATGTCTATACCTATACTGTTGCTATTAGACTATGCGCCACGCGACAGCTGTTCACAGTATCAATATCATTGTCGTGATGTTTTTCTCTGATATACTCATAAGAATTGTAGAATCTAAAATTAATCTGATGGTTCATTCATTTGTCAACCCTAATTTTGTGGCAACCATTGTTCTTTTCTTCCAGTACATCATTAGAGTTGTAACAAATGAAAATATAATTCTAAAATGCGATTTTTTATAAAATCTTATAAGATTCTATTAAAATTGTTAGAACAAACAATTTCTATAAATTTTATGAAATTGTATGAGATTTAAACAAATTTATAAAAATTATTGTAATAATTATGTGTACGAAATTAGTTACTAAAATATTTTGGCTAGTTAAAAATTGGGGGATTGATTGGTCGGTGGGAAAAATATCAATAAAGATGGAGGCATTTATTAGCTTATAAAATCGGTATATTTACATTGGGAAATATATTCTTTGTGTAAAAAGAATACGTTCGTTACATATTATTCCAAGTATCATTCGTACAATAGTTTTAGTAGCCACACATTTTGGAACTTGGGTTTTCGGCTCGAGGCGGCTGTCGCAACAAGTCGAGTGTTTTTATAGGCCTTTTTGAATAATTCTAATCCAATGATTCGTCAGGAAAAGCGATCGACAGTTTCCGGGAGAATAATTAAAAACGTTACCTGCCAACATTGGGAATATCAAATGAAGGAAAACACGACGAAAAAACTTGTTTTCAAAAATGTTTCTTACTTTACATCCAAACCACAAAGATCAATAGAACATATGAAATTCTGGTCGATAATCTCGTTCCTCATTCTCACCCAGTCCATAAATAATTGAACATTTTTTTACTCCAGTCATCATATCGCGTAATAAAAACAAAAAGGCCCATTCAAATGTATATTTTACGTTGGGAATGAAAAAAACTGCCTTTGATTTATTTGAGAACGGCGATAAATAATAAACGACGAGCGTGAATATTGAAGATATTTTTATAAATTCCATTTTAGCGATGCGAATTATTGAGATCAAAGCTGTCGTGAGAGGATGTACTTGGACGGATGTTGTAATCGTTTCGGAGGCTTCAATGAATATTTCACTGCCAAGCTTATCCAGTCCCAATGTCATCCCACAAAAAAGTAATCTATTAGTGCGTCGAGGACTCTTGGGGGATGAAAACCCTTTTGTCATCCGTGTGAGGTGCTTATGCGGTTGGTTAAGCTCCAAATGGGGCGCAGTGGATACCACACGATTGCATTTGTGCCCCGCATATATATGCCACCTATATTCATGTGTCTGCCTCGTGAATACAAACCATGTAAACGATCGGCACTTTGCCAACTATATACGCCAACTACAAATTTCATTTATTTACATCAAGATTTACCTTGGCTCGAGTTGAATTAAACTTTTGTTTGTTGTTTGTTCACTTAACTTGACTTTTGCATTGTTTCGGTTTACCCCTTAACTTTCAACCAATCAAACGAAATTCAATCCTACGTCCAACGTGACATTTAATAACGATTTAATAATATTTTTTAATGCCGACTTAAGAAAATTATTAATGTACTGAGTACAATGCATATCGTAAATGTTACAATCTATATTGTAACATTTACGATATGGATTGTAAATTTTACGATATGAATTGTAAAATGTACGATATCGATTGTACTGAGTATAATTTACGATATCATTTTTTCAGTGTGTCACATAAATGCACATATATGTTACACATGTTGACATATACATCGACATATATGTTGCATAATGTTTTTTCTCCGCTTATTTTGGATGCTTGTAAGTTACAATACCAGTATTAAAAAAAAAGCTTATTGTCAAGAGGGTCGGGCTTGTGATGGTGATGCAGCTAATATCAGTGGTCGGGTTATTTTGAATCATCTCAGAAAATTATTTGATCAACAAGCGTCTCGTCTTGAGGTAATCCGAAAGCTTTCAAAAAGTTTCCAACTTCAAAGCAAATTTATTCTGATAATTATAACATTTCGTACCCAAACGCTTTTGTGGTCTTTTATTTGAAAACGAGAGGCTTATGATTTTGCAAACTTTTCTTTGTCTCCTACTTTGAACAGTTGCAAATTTTAGAATTAAAAAAAAAACGTTAATTTGTAATGCGACATAATTTTTCGATACGGCGGTAAAAAAAAGTGAAATTAATGAAAAATTGTGGTCAACAATTGTTAATTGAGTTTTTGCGGTTCTTGCAGACATATTGTGCGCATTGTGAATTTCGGGAGTGGTTGTAAGCATATTCGTTGTTCTCCCCCCTTCTTGAAGTACACTTGAACGAACTGTATCCCGAGGTGTATAGCTATAGACACGCTGGTATCCGCCCATCATTTGGACTACAATGCCAAGCAATATCTGAACACAAAGCTAAATACCAAAATATTGCCAAATCCGGTCATTCAGACTAGGTTGAATGTCTTTGATCTAATCTTTCGGCTAATCCATTTATAAGGCTAAACGGTCACGTTTCTTTCTTCAACATCAGTAATCAAGAAGACGCGTGGCTTAATTTTTCATCTGAAAATATTTGAATCCAAAGAAGTGTCAAAATATAACTGTAAAATTTATCTTTTCACTCTTAACTTGATGCAAAATTCTCATCTCATATTTTCTCATCCGCAAAAATATATTTATATTCTCATCAAATTTCTAATGAATTAAAAATTTATATGGCAATTCATATCGCATTTGAAATTACTTTCTCTAATGTTAATTTTTGTACAACAAGAAATTGTTTGCAAAAATTTTCTAATACGGAAGTCCTAATCTTATAACAGTGGTCCAGAGGCGTCATGTTTCTATGCCTTTGAAAACGGAAATGCCGATTATTTCGTTCCGAGTGGCCGATTTCAAATGGCGATAGTCGTATTACTTTTATATTGTGCTAAATAGCGATAGTTCACGATGCCACTCAAGAATCAACGAGACTCTTATGCGCTCTGCAGGCGAATAAAACGTGTGCGCAACGGGGAGCCATTTGTGTTTACATCATACAACTTTCTCGAGTGTAAATAAGTGACGAGGTCTTGGGGACCTACTTATATATAATAAAAGGTGTTACAAATCAACATTCAAATCATTCGCATCATTTGTACTAACAAATATTGAAAAAAGAAATTTGTAACAGTTGAAAAAACAACAATTTTATAAAAAAAAGGTTTGGAAGAAACATCGACGAAAATGTTCACTGAAAATATATAATCATACATGTTCTATTTATTTACGCATATGACTGTTTGTATCATCAAAAAACTGATTTCTGTGGTATAAATTCTGGCGCCCAAAAATTTTGGCGCCTAAAAAATTCTGGTAAATTTTGTCGCCGACATTTTTAATCACTGAAATATTACGAGCTGATTTAATAGTTAAAACTAGCAATTTATTAAGAAAAGCTGACTTCGGCGCCCAAAAATTTCAGTCGCCTAAATTGTTTTGCTTTTCACAATGTTATATAAATGGCCGTTATTTCTGGATTTGATCATAAATATCTCATACCTATGGATATATAATTCATACATGTGCATATATGGTTCATTTATGCTCCAACTACGGCTGTTGCGACAAAAAATTAATTGTTGTCATTTCTATAAATTTATCATTTACAAAGACACATGGAATTTCACTTGAATAAGAAAAAAACTTTAATTTTTTATTTTTTTTATACATAACTAAGACGCAAAATAATAAATAATTTTAGGCAAAGTTTACATGAGTCAAAGTGTTAGAATCGCTAATAACATATACGGGTTAAAACAGAAAGATGACGGCATAAAGAGAGGAGGTGAATTTAAGAGGGTGCGAGAGAGAAATCGGTCTAGATAACGTTAGCATTGGGGTTGAGTGTATCTACGAAGGAAAAGAGAGTCCATTAGCTTTGACGCTTGTCTCAAAGGGGTACTCTGCTTGTTTTAGCCTCATGTACCGAGTGTTTCCTAAGCACGTCGATCGTCCTTTTTTCCCCCGCGGCTGCTTTATCGCTTCAAAGTTAAGTTATATGTACATACGTACGTGCAGATACACAACGCACTAGTTTCCAACTAGAAGTTACCTTTGGCCCTTTATTTTGAACGTATAATCTCTTTGAAGTTGCAATTTAACAGGCTTTGGACTTGTTGCTTTAATTTTTTTACATTCTCCTTGGGTAACCACCACATTTTGAATTCAATAATATTTTGGACTCAATTAAACCCACATCTTTGTTGATTACACTTAAATGTTACGTTCAAAAAACTTTGTAACAAAATGAATTGTTATCAGACGAATTAAAACAAATTTTAAGTAAAATGAAAGAAATAAAAAAATTGATACTTTGAAGCAGCCAAAGTTGAATGTTAAAGTAGATTCAAAAAAGCTAAAATGTTAACAAAATGTGTATACATATTTATAAACTGATATCTTAGTATTGGGTGGAAGGTAAAAAAATGCAGCAAATATGTCCTCTTTTGTAAATAGATTGAATGTATACATTTATATGCAGATGTAGATTGCATAATTTACAGCCGAATGTGTTTTGCAATTCATGAAAATGTATGCATCCGCTCTGATAGCGAGCAACTTTTTCTGCATTTCAAATTTTTCCCTCAATTGTACATGTCGTGATAAATAATATTTTCACAACATTCTAACATAACAACCATCAAATGATTATCCATGGTTACAATTACATAATTTATTCCAAATTAACAGAAAAAGAGATAAAAATGTTGGGAATGTGGAAACAAATTTTTCACCGTCGCTTGAGTTTGCCCAGGGTGAAAGTGCATCATTTTTCTGAACTCAACTTTTTGATGCAACGTATGTGGCGGCATATGCGGAGAGAGTGTTTTTGAAAAAGAATATTCCCTGTGAACGATGTGATACGCTTTCATGACAACGTGAAAAATTCGTTGCAAAAGTGCAGATCCTTCAGTCATTGCGCAGCTTTTGGTTGATAAGCTTTGATAATACTTTGCTAATCCAGTGGAAACCGACAATTTGAACGGGAAGTCAGTAAATGTGGCAGCAAAGCTGCAGACAACTTTGATGCTTGGTTGGGGTTTCGTACGGTGGTTTGCGGGTATCCTGGAGTTGTGATACGTTGTGATATACTATTAATCGGTTTTCAAACTGATAAATAGAAACTCAAAAGTTTGATTCTTCGCACTATCCAGAGGCACTGATTATAGCCAGGACAGTCTTACAAAAAACTCTTAATTTTTTTTCTTCAAGGTAAATATAATTCTGAAAAATTATACAAGCGTATGCGAGCATATCCAGAATTAATTTTCACTTAACGATTCAAATAATTTTTTATAGTCGAACGGCGCACTTCCTTGGGTTTTTGAATTCAACGACCTCAAATTAGCGAGAAATTTATAGTGGCTCTACAACAAAATATTTGGTGATGTATTGTAGTGCATTGTATATTCAATTTTTGTCTGCTGTAAATGAATAATTTTAAAATTTAATAATAAACGTTAACTAACTATAACCATTTGGATATTATTACGCACTCGAACACTAACATTTAGGCGCCATCATTTGGGCATGAGAAATTTACAGACGTGTAAAATTTGAGCGCATAAATTTTGGGCGCGGAAAAGATGTATATTTATTAGAAAGAGATTATTATGCAAGCTACATCCCTATAATTTAAGAAATAATTTTTTAGTCTTGCGCCTAAACGGTAACAACGAAATACTAAATTTAAATTTAGTTTTAAATTTAGTAGCAAAATATTACAAAATAACACATTTTAAATGGAAGTTTATGTGAATACCTTTTTTGACGTGCTACTGATAGGAATGATAGAGCCGTCAATATTCATTAAATATCACCCCCAAAAAATGTACACTGTTTTTATGAAATAATATCATCGATAAATCATAAAAATCTCAAGTTTTCACTAATTTATATAGCGTTTTAAAAAAAGAATAAAAATTTTTAGGTACAAAAGTTGACGTTGCTATAATAAAACAACAATAACAATAATAATTGTTTTTTTTTCAAATTTTGTTGATTCATCAACAATAGTTTTTAATTTTTAAGGTTAAAAAAAAAGTCAATACAATAAATGATTTTTTTTAGAAGAAAGAAAATACCAACGACTGCAATAATTTACTTTTTTTTTGGTATCAACATTTTCTTCAGTATACTTTTTATAGATCTGACAAGTTTGCTTCATAAAAAGTCAAACTTTTTCTGTATCTAAAAATTAAACATGAGATAATCGGAAATACAAGTTTTATTAGAATCAAATTAAGCTTATTTAACGGCAAGGAGTACAATGCAACGCAACAATGCAAAAATCTTACAGCAACTTTTACGGCGCGAGAAATCGGAGAAGCTGTCAACTCGATGACATACATCTGCCACTTACCCGCAAGCCACCCTCTGTAGGAGCAGTTCCCTTTTTCTACAATGACGCTTCCATTTTGTTACAATTATCTCTATTATTCGACTCGAGAAGAGCATTTTAACGCATCCTAAAATGCTCCAATGTCAGTCTAACGTTATTATATATAGAAGACCGAAGAAGCGGCTTCATTTTCGCTCTCATTTTTTTTGCTCTTCAAAAGTAGCGATCAAGTTTTATTGTGTTTTGACAGAACTGTGTGTGGTTTCGCGTAACAACCGAGTTTGCGTGTTTTACTCTCCGCCAGCTCAGATCTTATCTGTGGTGAGAGTTTTTTTCTCAAAAAGATGCATCAGAGAGCTATTTCAAAATCTTAATAAGTAATGAATGGTGAAATTTGATTTTCGTGCAGACACGCTCGTCCGTTTTTCACAATTTCAAGTATGATCCCAATCTGAATTTAAGTTTCGCGTTTCATTTGATCCAATACATTTAATTCGATTGCCAGGAAATTCCAGTTTTTAATTGTTTTTCAATTTATTTTTTTTAGTTTTTATGTGAATTAATTACAACCGACTTCAATTATTCATTTTATTATTTTGTTAAATAACTTTGAATAATAATAATTTTTTGCACTATAAACTGACAATACAATATTTTTAATTCATTTCTATATATATCTTTTTATTTACTGCAGTGATCCCTTATAATATTTTTTTAGCCAAAAATATATTACTAAACCAGAAAATATACATCGTCACCTACAGAGAGAGAGAGAGGTAGGGAGGGGTTTTGGCAAATCAACACACCCATTTACATAATTCGAAACAAATATTTGATGAAATTGCTTTCAACAGAAACCGGTGTTATTCCGTTTGTCCAGTTTTATAAGCAATATGCATTTTAATCGCGCACACACGACACGCAAATTACGTTAATGTTTCGCTTTCGTTTGACGTTTACGGTCGCATTATTAGATTTCGTCCATAATGTTGCACACGAGGCTCTGCGTGCTCCATGAAGGTCTCACCCGGCGGTACAAAAGTGGTGTTAACATGCGTCCCGTTGTGCAATGTTCGTTGTATTTCCGCCAGTCACATACGTGGGATACCAGCCGAGGCCTGTTATTTGCAACAAAACGCAACAATTGCAATACGAGCCGGTGCTCTCTCTCGCACCCTCGCCAATCCCATGGGCGAACGCCATGTTATCCCGACTGCAATGAAAATGGCCCTGTTTTATATATTGTCAAAGCTAAACGACAGATATGAAAACCGTCATGGCGCGGCGCTGATGCTTACAAATAGTTGCAGGGCGGTGTTTTTCTTTCTCGCAGGTCGCGACGAACAAAAGGCACTTTTGTTCGACTTGCCCGAATGAAAGAGCGCCTAAAAGGATTTGTCAGCCCCGAGGAGGGGGATGTGGGCCGAACATTCCACGCATTCAAACTCGTCCGCTCTCTCAGATAGAGAAAACACACCATTACGTGTTTATTTACCTTGTAAATCATCCAACTTAATTGGTCCAACTTGTATATTTTGTAAAAAGTCATCGCCAGACGGCTTTTTTATATTTACCAAAGAAATAAAAGTCCGCGGTCAGAGAAAAGGATACGAGGCCTCTCTGACGTTGTGAAAATGGGCACGACAAAAATGTTTGTTGGTTTTTTTTATTTATCCTATCACGAATTCATGTACACGATGAATTGAACAAAAAAATCTTTTCAATCTAGCTGCAAAATCAGAGGGGTTGTTTTTAAAATTCCTTATTTTTCACCCCATGCATGTACGCGATAACAAAAATTAGAATATGTTATCCTGAAAAAGATTGAACGAAGCGGATAACATGAGAAAATGAAAAGAAAAGAAAAAAAAAGTTTGGGCGCGAGTTAATTTATAAAACGAGGTGTTTTGAAAAATATTTAACTGACAGATTTATTCGTGTCACTAAACAATAATTCAAGTTGAAATTGGCGCAAATTCGTGTTGAAAGTGCACTCGTGTATCTTGGCGCGTTGCTTCTTCAATTTCTCTCTCCTTGAGTTTACTTCGATTTTCGACGAAGATTGCATGACAACGTGGCTGGCAGTTGTGGAAGGGGTTGGACACAGGGGAAGGCAGATAAAGAGAGGCCGCGAACAGTTGGAAAGAGAGACGCACGCCCGCAGTCTTGTTCGCGTGTGTAAAACTTACGGTGATTACACTCGGGACAAGCGAGAGCGACTCAACCCAGGATATGATATTGAGCTCTCGCAGCTAGTGATAAGAGTGTCGACCACCGCCACCACCGCCATTTCCACCTACTCCGTGTAACGAAGGAGAGAGATCAATATCTGAAACGAGGTGTTACCTGTATTGGTGCACTGCCCGCCTCTCGGTCGGGATTGGTTGACGGGTAAACAGGCTGCCTGGTTGCTCGCCAGCTGTGAGCTGGGCGGGACTCGGCCTAATCCAGCGGTGGGGGCACTGCTTGCTCTTGTCCCGTCAACAACCGGATCATAAATCATGACCAGTCGGTCTCACAGCGCGGATCGGTCCAAACAACAATAAAACTCGAGCCAAACAGCTAGTTTGTTTGGATCGATGGCAACTTGTTATTAGATCAAGTGGTGCGACGAATACAAGATTGCCCAGACGACGAGAGTGCTGTTTTACAAAAGTGAGAACACAAGTGAACATACGCGAGGAATGTTAAGCAGTGTCCGCGATTAACATGCCCCAGTTCCTCTTCTTTTACCACTGAGAACACACACGGTCACAGCTTCTTCAGAATGTGCAGCAACGAGAGCCCGCCGCCCTCGAAGGAGCCGCTCGTCGGCTTGGGAGTTGGCAACCCGATGGCCGGATTCCTGCCAAGCCTGGACCAGTATAGGCTCCAGTTCTACCACTACGCGATGGCCGAGCGCCTCAGACAACTGCAGATGCACCCGCAGCACCAGGTCATCGCTCACCCGCCATCCGGGGCCCCGGCCTCTCATCTTGGAATGGCCTCGGGTTTCCCTGCGCCGTTGCCCCTGTACCCGGCGGCTGCAGCGGCCTATCCCGGCAGACTGGCGCTGTCGATGGCGCTCCTGCACCCTCACCACCAGCGCATCCCCGAGGAACCCAAGCCCCAGCACAGCTACATCGGGCTCATCGCCATGGCCATCCTTTCGTCGCCAGAAAAGAAACTGGTCCTTTCCGACATCTACCAGCATATCCTCGAACACTATCCGTACTTCCGGTCCCGGGGACCAGGTTGGCGCAACTCCATCAGGCACAATCTGTCCCTCAACGACTGTTTCGTCAAGTCCGGAAGGAGCGCCAACGGAAAGGGCCACTACTGGGCCATCCATCCGGCCAACTTGGAGGACTTCCGCCGGGGCGACTTCCGCCGGCGCAAGGCTCAGCGCAAGGTGCGACGGCACATGGGCCTCGCGGTCGACGAGGAACCGGACAGCCCCAGCCCCCCGCCCCTGCCGGCCACGCCGCCTTCCTCGGCCTCCCTGGGACCGCCGGTGTCCTCCCAACCTCTCACGAGCATCTGGAGCCCGCACCACCACCACCACTCGCCCCAGCAGCCCCATCAGGTCATGCACAATCAGTCCGTCAGACAGTCCTCCACCTTCCAACCGTCCTCCAGGAAGAGGCAGTTTGACGTCGCTTCCCTCCTGGCCCCGGACGACCAGAGGATCGAGTGCGCCTTCAGGCCTTCGAAGATCATGGCGGGCAAGGACAGGAGGTTCAGCTGCAGCGAGGACGAGCATGAGTCGCAGGAGGTCGAGCCCGAGGTCGACCAGGATGAGGAGGAAGTGGACGTGGACGTCGATGTCGTGGCCGAGGCCAATGTCGATCACAACTCACCATCTACTAGTCCCGAATCAAAAATTGTCGCTTCTAACGAACACTGGAACAATCAAAGTCTCCAGGCGTCGCCCCAACAAATTCTGCCTTCTATACACGTGCACAATCATCTGCAAGTTAGAAATTATTATATCCACGCCAATGCTAACTCAGGATCAGCGGTCTAAAACCATTGTAAACTCTGTCCTTTGGAGGAAAGGTGTCTTTAATTTTTTTTTTGGGGTACTGAGGGGACTGCATCTTGTGAAAGCAGTTGTCAAATTCTCCGAAGCTTTTTTTAGTTTATACATTTTGTTATCATTGTGCATTTATTTGTTATGATATTTATTTATTTATGAGTTTGTGATTTTGATTGTACGAAAAATTTGGTCCCCTCAGTATAACGAATTTTTTTTTTTTTTAGAGTAATCCAAGCATATTAGACTCTAGTCTATCGTAATAGAGAACCGAGGAGTCAAGCTCGGTGGTCCCGTTTAAGTTGAATTTCGTATTTTTTTGTCATTTTATAATGCACCCGTCCTCAAAACGAACTTAAACGTGTATGTCAGATATTGTGCAAAAATTGTATATAACGATGATTATTGGATAGGATTTATGATGTATATTGACTCAGTTTTTGTAAGTTTTGTAAGAAAGTTTGTAAAATTTGTGTATACGATGTCGAAATTGGGTTTTTGTGAAAAGTGATTTATGATTTTACAAGTTATGTATGTATACAAATGTTGACATTTGTTTGAATGGATGGACGAGATGAGTAATATATAATATATTTTCAACAAAAAAATTTTGTGTCCTTCATCAATGAATCCGGCTTGTTTATTCAAAATGAACAGCAATTATGAATTGAGAAAACAAAACTTGAATTGAATATTGATCGTTCTTGTGCAAATACATTGTTGTAAATAAGTGCTGTAAAATATATTTATTTATTACCAAATTTTGATTATTCTTATTCCCAAAATTAATTCGGAAAGTAAAAGAAAAATTCATCCTTAAAATTAAATAAACATTTTTAATGATTATTTTGCAAATGGGACTTAACATTTGGAACTTGTCAAATTGCATTCCGGCTCATTGCAGGCGATGAGGAAACTTTTATTCGCAATTTTCAGAAGCAAAAAATGATTTTTTTACCCAAAATTTGTTTCATGATTAACAAGAGTGTTTGAAAAATCAATTTTGTATACAAAATGTGACTTGAAAACGGCATCTTTTAGCTACAAAAAAAAAAAAAAATTTGTTGGAATATCCAAAATGATTGTGTAGAGAAGAAAACTGATTGTAAATTGCAAATATCATATATTAAATTGACTTTGTGATTCGAATGATTTGTATCGATAAACGTACTTGATAGAAAATGAAATAGTAAATGTGTTCGTGTGTTGGACCGAAGTTTTGCAAATTATTTTGAAACAAATAAATAATCACCATTTCGAACTAAAGATTTTCATTCAAAAGTCAACAAATAATTCATATAAATAACTTGCTGATGCAGTAAAACTGGCGTTACCTGTAAAATTCAAAGTTAACAGATGAAATTATGCAACGGATATTGTACTGAATGATCTTATGAAATGCAAATTAATTATATTTTAAGAGAATGATTGATACTCGACTGCCCAGATGTGATATATAATATGATTTTATAGGTATAATGATTAATGGCGACAATTGTATTGGAATAAGAAAAAGTGTGTAAAAATACTTTATCCTGTATGTAATGTACGTATTGTTTAATTAGGTTAAGTTATTACAGGAGAAAAACAATCATCGACCAGTATTTGTGTCAAAGAGTCGATAAGGCAATGAAAATTAAATAAAAATTTTGTTCTCATAAATAAGATTGCATTTAATCAATTAATTCTATTCATTCAAAATACAGTTATATTCAATAGGTTTCAAGTTTTTATACTTACATGTTTTGCTTCTTCAAAAATTAATTATTTATTGATTCAGTGAAAAAATAAATACTTCTGCAAGGGAAAAGAAACTTCTCCAAGGCTGCGCCAATTGAAATGTGCATTTTAAATATTATTGTACACTTTTCACCTTATCACACATAATTGTTCAAACTTAAAATTCAACTTTTGTTTAGCGATTCACAAAAATAAGTAAGCCACTGAATACATTCATAAACATTTTATCGCGTCATCAGATAGAAAAAATGCATAATTTCGCATTTCAATTTTTTCACATTGATAATAAAATGTCTAAAAATATCAATTTGTAAAAAATTTTATTCAATTCAGTAAAACAATCAGAAAGAATTTGGTACAAGACATTTGGTAGAAAGAAAACCTTTTCTTTCAGGTACTGAAAATGTGTTCCTCATTAGCCTGTGGGATTTAACTGTAAAAAACATTTGCAAAAAATAGATCACGTAGTTTTTTTTCTTCTAAATATCTAAAAATCCAGGTGTAGTCTTTCAGTGGCTACATAGTTTCTCACTAAAGTCTTGGATAAACGTTCAGGACACGATCTGGCACTAAAAAAATCGCTGTCTCATTATACGTGGAAATAATTCGTTTTCAAACGGCCCGATTTGTTTACTGATTGCTCTTAAATACCATGGCACTCGTTTTTCGGTTCTATTCCCTGTTTATCTCTATCACCCTTGACAAAACTAAAAAAATCTTACTTACTATATTTATATTGACTCATTTGTTTACCCATACCTGTCCGGGAACAAAAAAATAATACCTTTCTTAAATCCAAAAATGTTCCCTAATCCCAACCAGTCAAACTTTTTTTTTCCCAACTGGTCCGGGGAAAAACTAAAAAGTGTTTACATTTAGATCAGACGTAAGCCTCATTGTTCGACTATTGTTGTTATTTTTTTTTGTTTTAGAGGAATTCGGCTACATTTTATACCTCAATGAATTAGACTAATATGTTTCTTAACGCTGAATTTGATTTAGGAGTATCAAAAAAAAAAAAAGAAGTCTAAAAGAACTTATAAAAATGTCAAGTACCTATAAAATTTTTAAAAATCAAGATGGAGATTAAAAAAATCGAAATAAGATGTCAAGAGTAGAAAATATCAAACAGTCACCTTCCAGATATGTCATAGATAAAAATACATATAGATATATCTATATACGACTATATAGTAGTTAAAACTACGCTGTGCTCTGAAAGCGGCTCTGTATTTATTGTTTGTCGGACCAGATACTATTGTCTTTCCATTCATCAAATGAAACCCCAGTGCTGTTGCTCGTGATGGCCAAATCCTTTGCAAGGGGAAGCCCATCGAACCAGTAAAAGCAATTTGTTAAATATTGCTTCTAACGTCCTGAATACCATGAAAGATATATACTAGCTCGCAATTTATATCTTAAAAGTCGATGATATCCATGATGATTATTATAAGCGCTACAAACAAACGATCTTTCAAAGACACAATCTTTTTCAAATCACAATTTTAAGGTTTTAATTTTAACATTATCTAATAACTTTTGCTCGAAAAGTTGTATTTAATATTGTTTGTTTCTTTTTTGTACTCAAAAAAGATAAATCAATCAGTTCAAATTAATCAGTTCAATATTTTTTGCATGCAAATTAGTTGATAGTGGGCATTTGAATATATCATAAACGTTTTCAATGTGAAATTATTATTTTTGTGAGGTTTGAAAATCAGGATAGTTTCGAAACATAAATATAAATCCTTCCACAAGAGGAATTGGTCATAATCAAAACAACCCTTTCACCACCGCAACGTTTTCTTGGTAAACCGATATTGTCCAAAATGTTTTCATTGTGCCTATCAATGAGTGAAAAAAATAGTGAGAGGATCAAAATATCCTAACTGTTTTTACCTATTTCTCAACATTATTTATTTACAGAGTATAATCTTTATATTCAACATTTTTGTTTGATGTCTGAACATTCACGTTGAATCGGGTTACTTTGGTTATGAGAAAAAAAATCAAACTACAAAAGAAAAAATGAATGAAATGGCAGGAAGAACCTGCTACTTTTATCCCATTTAGGTGTCTTTCATAATGCAACATTTGCAATTCATGTCATATTTTTTTCGCGACGGAAGTGAATTCGGGTTGTCAGAGCAGATAGCAATCGTATCATGTATCGATGCATTTTCGATAGTAGGAGCAATTGTCAAGCCACGTATTTAGATCAGATTAGCCGATGCGTTTGGCAGAAGTGTTGTTTGCGGCGACTCTCCCGGCATGCTCAATTGTATACACCGGGCCCGATCGTGTATTCTAAATGTACGGTTACAACAGAGTTCGCCTCGAAATCGGCTGCTAATCTTGTTATATCGCCGCTGTTGTTCTGCAAATGTATTTGCGGCTGCGCGGATTAGGATCCGAAACAACGTTGTTGTTAACTTTCAACTTGAAAACTTATCGGTCATTTACATCTCGGATCAGTTTTGATGTACAGAAATAATTGTCATCGGACTTAAAAAAAAAAAAAAATTTCTCCTCACATTTGTGGGAAAATTTGAATTTTTCATAATTTCTTATAATTTTGTACAATTTTTTATATTTGTTTTTTATAATTATCCAATTACGTTCTTGAATTTCATCTTATTATTTTATATTTTTATTGATAAAAAAATTTGTTACAATTTTTTTCCGGATATTTTTCACATTTTTTTATATATTTGAAGAATACTATAAACAAGAAATATTTGACAAAATGTTCGTAGTCTTGGAGCGCGGTGCGAATGAAAAGAGAAATACAGAACAAGCGCCAATTACGAAAATAATGATAGATTCCGGTCGAGTGGACGATAATAAAGTAGTTTGCGACAATTATCATTAAACTTGAAACGATTTTTTCGTGTTTTCATTTGGAGCTCATTCGTTTGTCGCCGTTCCCGTTGTGAAACCAGCTGCCGACAGCGGACCACCCCTGGGTCCGTTCGTTGACGTCGCGCGCGCTTCTGCGCCAGAGGACGAATTCTGATTGTACGGAGGTATTCGAGCAGCGAAATCATTCTCCAGGAAAAATAATTATACCATTCGCATTCAGCCATGCGGAATGTGTCGTGCAATTTGTTTTCTCGGTTTAACATTCGTATGCAAACTTGGCTCAAAAAAGTGTTAGTTTTTATATTGAAAATCAAACACAAATTATTTTCTTCGTAATAAAATTAAAATAACAAAAAAAAACGGGATGAAAAATTTGTGTTATGTAATTATTAATTGTTATGAAGAATAATATTGATATAAAATATGGACGCTTCAAAGAAGTCATATCACTGGACAAAAAGAAATACTTGAAAAGAAGAGAAAAAAAACTAGCCCGTACAAAGAAAAATTCACAAATCTAATATCCTAAAAATACACTGTCGTTTGTCGAAAGGGACACAATGGAGCGCCTTGTAAATAGATTATTAGGTATGAGTATACCTATGAATTTGACGCATGCATTCTAATCTGACTTGCGCTCGACAAATCTTTGACTGAAAATGAATGAAAAGCGTGGGTCCCATTTGGCGAGGTGACAGAGGGCCCACTTGAAAATCGGCTAATATTTTACCTGCGATACAAACGTATGTGACGCTGATTGAAATCACGACTGCGCAAAGTAGCTCTTTCAAATTTTTAAGTATTCCGGATTACACCTTTCAGCTTTTTGTTGGCTACTTCCGTGTAACTTTTTTCTTTTCAATTCAAAGATTAATTAATCAAAAAATTATTAAAAATAAAAGATCGGACAGAATATGTTACGTTTATGTTGTATTTCGCATAGATGTTTTTTTAAATTCAGTTTTATAATTTTTTTTAAACTTATATTTATCTCACAATGATGGGATAGACGGAAATAAAAAAATTGGTTCCATAGGAACAATGGCGAATTGTAATTAAATTCTGTATAATGTAGTATTTCGGGTTACAGATGATAATAATTAATAGTGGAAGAACTGTCGTTTAAGGTTTCCTGTTGTGCGTTTTTAACCGTAAATGAAATGCTGTATATTGTCGTAATGCGAAATTCAAAGATAATCCTCTGTTGCGAGCATGCATTAGTGCTGTACCGATAATGGCTTGGCAAAGGCTTGGGAATTTACGAAACGCCACGACAATGTATATAGGATTACAGGAATACATACATGCAATACCGTCTGGGCGCATTGCACATCCAGAATCGATTTACTGATACAGAGACAGCGACATGTATATTCTATATTTGTGCACGCATTAGAATATACCATCCTGTACCGGTTTTATGAAAAATACATACACGTTTATTTCATGCATATTTCAAGTTACATTTCTTTAAAATTGAATTTCACATAGAAAAGAAATCAACTTCAATGGTAAAAATTTAAATATTTTTAATTCAAAAAAAGGATTAATCTAAATTTATAATATAAAAAAAGTAACAAAATTTTCGTATTTTAATATTTTTTCTTTTCATTAAAAATATCAAAATTAAAAAGTTTATAATTTAAATAACGGTAATTGGATAAATCTGAGGTTGAAAGTTATGTTTTTCATTAAAAATTATGAGATGCAATTTTGAAATAAAATCTGAACACAATGGAGAAACAGAGATTTACATCCGCAGCTGAAACATTATTTGAGTGTCTGCCTCCGAGTAAATGAGAATAGCTGAAAGGTGTGTTTAAACAACACCTCTCTATTAGACAGGTCTGGTCAGAGTTCATTCACAAATTTCGAAATTTGTCATTCGCCATTCAAGTGTAACGCCATCAAGAAAGTCCAGATGTTTCCATCGGATTGACTCTATTTGGTATTCCGATGCTTTTACACCTTTTGTGGGATTTGTTTGTTTGAAGAAGCAGCCAATGAAATATGTATAGATGTTATACTTTTTTATTAGTATACGAGGAACTATTAGCGCACTATATTAAGCTACTCTATTTCGTACCATGGAACTGGACAGGAAGTCTCAGATTACAAACAAAACGAGTTTTTGATATTCGTATAAGATATATTTCCGCATTTTTTTCTATTCTTAATTCAGATTATGATAATACAGTGATAACCGTGTTATTAAATATACAGCCGTCAAAAACACAAACTACATTTTTTTTTGATAATTTGAATTATAAAAAAATATCAGCAAATGTTTAGTATATGAAAAGAATATAAAACATTCAAATAAGTTCAGACCTTTTGAAATCGCAATGGTCATAAATATTTTTGATCACGGAATATATTCAAATTTCACTTCGGATAGCGTATTTATTCGTGATTGCAAATAAATACGTGGCTAGTCGTTTGTGCAGGAAAATACCCGTCTCTGATGGTTTGAGGCCGGTTACATAATGCGGATGTCACTACAAAATATTTGGCAACACCTCTGTGCAGATTCGATCGCTGGTCTCGCAATTGCTGCAAATTTCCAAATGGTCGAAAAATATGTATCGAAAACTGGGCACACACACCGTTCGTGATTTCCGCTGCGTTGATAAATATTTCAAAAATATTTCATCGGAAACGCATTTACACGCTCACCAATTAAATTCACATAACGTCCATGATTATTCAAATTAACAAAAATATTTCATTTTCAATTCTAAAGTTATACAATTCCTGAATACCAAAAAGTCATCTACATTTCAAACATTTGTTTTTACAGAGAAAGTAAAAAAACAAATTGAAAAAAAAAAGTTTACAAATTCGTTTGTAAATGTTTGATTGGGGATGAAATTGGTTACGTAAATAATATTCAAAGAGGACTAGATTGCTTAATCAGATTTGACGTACTTTTGGGCACTCGTTGAGTACTCGAAGCTCCCCAAGTGCTGCTGTGCACTTGAGGGTGTAACGGAGCACATGATCAAATGGTCGCTCGTGCCTAGAGGTGACATACTGTGGCTTTTTTCGAGAGCTCTCCGCGGTCTAAATAAATCAGAAACAAATTCGACGACGAATGCAACGACGATTTTCCGGACTTGGAATTTCGCGCAGCCGTGCGTGAAACGGACGAGCGACCGGATTCAAAGTGTCCCAAAGGGTCTTCTCAAGAGCTGCGCTGTCGCGCACATCAGGCGTCGCTGTACACGCGATGTAGTCTGAATTTGGATTCAGCCAAACACCCTTGTGTATTAAGAAGACAGATGCGTTGCGATGCTGTTCCTGTTGCTGCTTACAACCATTTTCAAATGCTTGTAAATCTAATATTTGTGTGCTTATGCCAAATTCCAAACTCGTGACTTGATTGGTAATTTCTAAATATGATTTCAGATGGAACTATTATGTCAATTCATTATTTCCCTTTTCTCGATAATTGTTGTATAATTTTGGTTAAAGAATGACGTAACTAATAATTTTGTTATATTATATACATTTTGGGGATTTGGATTAGCTGATTTTGTATATACACATCAAGCTTGAAGTCTTCTAACTGACCCGAACGGAGTGTACAAACTATACACGAAAAATAGAACCCACGTTGAGTCTGGGTAATGATTTGGATACAATTTGGTAAACAAGTTTGGCAACAGTCCAGCTTAAGAAGATCAAAATGTCCTAAATTTAATTGAACACACCGAAAACAGCGTCCGACAATCTTTACAGTGTCGGCATGTAACAGAATTGTAAAATCATAAAAAAAGTGACAATCGAAAAATTTGAAAATCAAAAACTTGAAATTTGCAAACAATGAGATGTGAGTTTAGAAAAATATTGAATCTGAGTTTGGACCCACTCTAAATGTCAACAACAAAGGTCTAAATTTGCAGTTTTGAAGTTGAAGTAAAAAAAAAGATATACAGTTATGCGAGCCAAACAATTTGGTTGTGAAATTTTTGTGATCGGTGTGTTTGAGCCTTTTAAACAATGCCCAAATGGGTTTGCTATTTATAAAGTTCTTCGTGTGCTAATGTTAGCAGTGGCGTTGTTTGCAATGCGACTGCCAGTAGCAGCAAGCCGGTCTCGAGGTGTCTTTTATGGTATTTCTTTGTACATGCACTTTTTCTTTCCGTGCTGGGTGCATTACTATACACTGCTGCTTGTAACGTGCACGCTTAATGGACGACACTCGAGACCACTTTAGTCGCAGCAAACATCGTCGACGTTTTTGCAAATCCATTGCGTTAGCTACCTGTTCGCAGATTATCAATCGTGAACACTTTGTCGCTACAACACATCAATTAATGTTTCCTTTATTATTTTACTAGTTTTTTGTCCGCAGTATCCTTAATGAGATTAAAAAATTTTAATTTTCTTAATTACATCATTTTCTTCATACTCATCCAGTATGACTTATAAATATTTTTAAAAAATTTGCACTATAATTAAATTAGTCATCATTTTTTGTCTCATTTTATTGAAATGTTATAAATACAAATTTATTATTATCATTAAATTAATGATTTTTAAAAATGTCTGTCAACAAATCATAAATAATAGGAGAAGTTTTGTGAAATTTCACAAAACCGTGTGAAATAATAAGAAGACAAATAATAGAGGAGAAAGCAAGGTTGGTAAATAAAAAAATTTTGCTTGAAGGAGACAAGGGTTTCTCTCAATTCAAATACAGTAGCAAGGTTTAACCTCGTTGAATGTAAAGAGTACGTATCGGTTGTAACGACGTCGCGTATTAGCACGCTAAACGTCGAATGGTTCATCTCAAGGGAGCGGGGAATTTGGCCCTGGGGCTGGTAACCATCTTCCCAAGGGATGGGACTGCCACCTTGATAAAAAAATCAGACGATCAAGTTTCTCTTTCATTGGCTCTGTACAAAAACTGCGAGTTTCGTTTTACTAAAATAGTGTTCGCTAGCCAATCCGATCGTTCCCGAATTCTTCCAGACACTTTAGGCCTAAGTGATATATGTCGTTTTACACATTCTCTCGACTGAAACCAACTTTTTCAACTTTTGCTAAAATTTTTTAATATTTTATTGCCTGCTAAAAGCAAGTTTTTTTCATTTCTTTTAAAAAAAACTAAAAATATTTTAATTTATAAAAAAATTTCAATTTATAAAATTGAATGGAATTATCAGAAAGAAAAATAGAAAATAAAAAAGTTATGCTTTTCATGAGGACATAAAAAATTTCATTTTTTGAAACCGTCAAAACGTGTGCTTCTTATCAATAACAATATTTACAACTGAGTTGTGTCATTTTGGTCTAAACACTGTACTCTATTTAGGCTAACTTGGTAATCATCGAGGGTTCTCTATGGTTAATCGTTAGGAGGGTTGCGTCCCGTGACAGCCTGCGGGTAATTACAGGCCCGGTGACGTTGAATAAAGTCATTAGGTTTTTATGATTCCGTGCTGATCCTTTCGAAGACTGTACGAGCATTGCACGACAACGTTTCATATTAATGAAGTTCGATTAAAGGACGTGACTATTGTTCAAGAAATATTCATCCGATTTCAAAAACATTTTATATATTTTTATTTCCACCCATTTGGTAAAATAAGTTTTTCGTCGACAAGAAATTGCGACAAAAGAAACTGTTTTAATTATTTTCTAATTTTTCAAATTTAAAAAATTAAAATTTTTTTTAAATTTTCAACATTTTTTTAAACATATCAAAAAGTGTTAACAATTGACAAGCGTATATTAAATGGGTCTTGAAAATATTTCTACATTTCAGATTCTCAAATATCTTAAATGAAAACATGCACTTAAATTTCACAGTGTAAAATATAATAATGAAATGAAATAATAATTTCTTGTATATAAAAATTGAAGTTGGTTCTGAAATTACTTAAGAAATATTGTCTAAAACGCGAAATATACATTTTGAAAATATTGTTTAAAAAATGTTACACAAGTTGAAAGTGTGAAAGTATGCCATCGCGTAAGGAAGACTGACGCGTTATGGAAGTTTCCTCGTTTGTGTCCGTATTTCGGCGTTGATATATCAGGGATGCCGAGCACGTGCAAGATGGCGGCTGTAGTTTGCTCGTAGCATGCACCGCCTTTCCAGAGAGAGAGGCTCTCTTCCTCGCTCGTTCGCTGGATCGTTCGGTTTGTCTCGCGTCAGCTTTGTTGTACGCGCAGCAGATAGCGACGACGGAATGCGTTGGTTAGGCGTCCCAACAGTTTGACGACATGCCCATTACACGCAAGGCCTGAGTTTACACCGACACAAATCCAGCCAACCCTCGCATGTTATAAAATATATAATGCACACGCGCACATGTCGCACGGTCGTCGATTTTCGCGTTCCTCTGGTTGACGTTTTCGCAAAGTACGTCATCACCGAAGGCCGACTTCTATTTCTATTTGCTTTTGTCTTTGTAAAATAAACGCTTGCGAAGCCGCCCTTGAATAGTAATTTCCTCTCCGCGCTGACTGCTGTGTCTCTTCTGTTCTGATGCATTTCGCCCGTCTCTCTTCATCTCCGTTGTCAAATATATATAAGATCGTGACGAGATTTTTAGCTTACTGACCATTTTTTATTACCGTTTTGCGATTTCAAAAGCGTCAATTTATTTATACATATAATAACAATTAATTGTAAAACTTCACCTTTTTTTTCGATCCAATTATTTTTATTATTTTTTACTTAACTATCAGAAATGTCAAGATTTGTTTAAAATTTAATCGATATGTTAATTTACAAATTTAATAACCCATTTTTTAGATGCTCAGTAGTTTTATATATTTTATATAAAAATAATGAGTACAAGTTCAATTTTTCAGTATTTCACAATTATAATTTTGAAATATGCCATATATGTATTCATATATATATGAGCAATTTATTCAGACACACATGAATTTTTATTTGCCTTCAAGACTAAATTTTGATTCTTTTCATACAGTATTCACATTTTGAAATTCACAATTTTTTTAAATATAATTTTTATAAAATATTGTTCAACATCTAGATTGAAAAATAATAAAGTTCTATTAAAAAAATATAATACAAAAAATTATATTCCAATCATATAAGAACGATGTTTTCTAAAAACATCGGTCGCGGCTTTGTCGGGGCAAGTATATACACCTTTATATCGTCGTATGTGTCCGAAGAGACCGACAAATACTTGAGCACAAAAGAATAACTCCTTCAGTAACTATCGAATCGAAATCAAGCGACGACTCAAGAAACCACTCAAATTCGCCCGTATATTTTTTTATCGAGTAAATAAACAAAAGAACGTAGCCAAATCTTTTTTTTTCATCTCTTTATTCTTTTTTTTTATTTGCAATCAAAATATCAATCCATTCTTAAAAGTCATTGCTAAATGTTACAAAAAGTTTGAAGGATAATAAGGATATTACAACGCGATTTTTTGCAAACAATTTGAAGACAATTAAACATATTCAATCGTTCCATAATCATTCAACGGAATAATAACTGGCCGATTGGAAGCATGAGATTTTAATTTCGCTTTTGGGGGGTGTGTGAGCCGAGCCCACACGCATAATACACGTTGTATTCAAGTCCCCAGGAGGTGTCCGGTCATAGAACCGAAAAATTTAATTCGCGTCCGAGGACCACACAGACTCACCGAGTTTTGTTAAAAAAGTCTTTCCTAAATACATCCGTAGCAAAAAAATGCGGATGTTGAATGTTTTCGTCGGCTTTGAGAGTACGTTTCCTAAGCAGCGTATTATTCGCACTTAAATTCTAAACTGCGAGAGAGATTATCGTTGCTGGCTCGTAGGAAGTTGAAGAAAAGGTCAAAACTGTCACAGCTAGCCACATGAATGATTTCTGAAGGGATATGAATAAACGACCCTCGGGAGTAATCCCTGTGGCTCGTCTTTGCAAAGAGGAATTATGAAGAATAATCTATCGTAATGTGGTCGTATACTACTTTAAAAAGCAAAACCAAAACAGATTTGTCTGTAATTTCAAAGAAATTGACTTTTAAAATGGTGGAATTAAACTTCTTGTTCTTCAGTGATGATTATTATATCAAATTCCTATCATTTTTTTTTCGTCACAGTCAAAATAGTTTTGTTTAAGAAAAGAAGAATAGTACAAAGTAATGAAATTAATTGACCCAAACAAAAAGTGCGGACATGAATGGACCATCCGACGAATGTCATCATGAGAATGACAATCGAAAATAAACACGGACAGTTATATCTCTCAAACGAGCACATCCTTTGAGAAGTTCAGAACTCAAAATTTTAATCTGCTATTATTATGGAGATGGCATCTCAGCACGTAAGAATATCGTATACATATTATCATTTTATGACTTGTGTACAAAAAGAGTCCTCGAAACAGCATAGTGTACACATCTTATTGCATTACAAGTGTAAAAATATGCCAGGGATCACGTTCTTTTTTTAGTTCGCGCGCCATCTATGTGGCCTCTCGCAGATAAAGCATCTGGCATCAAGTGTGAGTGTGGTTTGTTAGTTAAATAAACAACGAGCGATAAACGTACCTGACAATATACTGATGTCTTTGTTGGGATCAAAACGTACGTGGTGCGTTACATGTCAAAGAAGTGCTCGTCAGGAGACATCAGAAGAGTCATGGCTGTCGGCCACGGAAGAAGCCAATGGTTCAACACGCGATCGACGCCCCATCAATAGAGCATACAGAAGGCAACCATGACATTCAAGTCTCGCTTTCAAGTCTCACGATCTGCGAGTGATTCACTTTCTGTATCTTACATAGTGAATGATCAAATGAAATCTCAATAATTATACAATGCTCAGATCCATCCTGGAGATTTATACACTTTGTTTCCCATTCAAAATCCTAGAGATTTTTTTTCACTTTTGGAATGATTTTTTTTTTTGATTATATATTGTTGTTGATCGAAATGCTCGCATTAGTTGATGGTTTTATTAGATGAATTCGACCCGGAGGGCTCGACGAATTGCATGGATATCAGTGTCAAGATCTGATCGATCACACAAAGGGTTTGCACCGAATTCCAACCAATTTGGAAAGAGAGTCGACGAAGGCAATTTCCAACAATGATTCCATAGTTTCCTTGGTCCAGACGTGTTGTGCACATTTGTGACCTGCAAGTGATCCAAAACATTCATATGGAAATTTCGACCTCCGAAAGTTTTATATTTGTGGTGAGATACAATTTCAAAAATAGAAAATAAATAAAAACGAATATTATTGAATTGTACTTCAAAAATATATTATTTTTGAAATTTGCCTCCATATCTTGTCATATAGGACAACATAGTTGACATTTATGGGTCATCAATTAATCGATAGGTGTATAAACTTGTATTAAAGTAACATTAACAATTTTTCCCTGAAAAAAACTCAAATTCTGCCACAAGTCTATGTATATAATCTTTCGACTGGTTTTTATATCCATCAATGAAGAAATAGAATATAAATTAATTATGTCAACTTTTCTCCATAACTGATGCTAATGCCATTGTGAGATGATATCATTAAGTTGTAACACTTCTTTCAGATGTCTTCAGAGGATGACTGTGTATAAAGTTTCTCACACTTAAGCGTCATGACAATAAAACTATTAACCGCCGATAACTTTCAGATAACGCGCGCCTCTGTTATAGTTTAGAATTTTATCCTTTAGATTCTCTAGATTAGTCTCATTCAATTGGTGAAATAGAGAAATGTCAAATTTTGGTGTTGCCATGTTGTTCCCGGAGGTGTGATACGTATCTTTTCTCACGCTCGCCACCATTCACCGTCCGATATTATATTTACTTAGTCTACTCCTATGTCTCCCAAACACTGGCTTACGGTTTTGAGTCTCTGAAAAAAAAGTGTTCAAAATATAAATATTTTATCATAATGACTTAACAGAGATAAATAATTATCGTTGAATTGACGTGCGTGCACACAAGTTTACATTTCCAAATTACAACATTTTTATTGACAGATCAAATAACTGATTTGAAAGGAAAATGGAAAAAAAAACGAACTGGAGAGACGAAACTTTGTGTAAATATTTTCGTGTGAAATAATTTTTGAGATAGATTGTACCCGTGCAACCATATACGTAGGTGCTCTATATAGTCTTCATTTCAATCAACGCTGGTACAAATCTCCACCAGCTTTGGCTTTCTACTCTTTTTTACATTCTGATTCTGTCTTGCTTGTTCTTTTTTTGCGTTTCTCTAGCTCGCTCACTTTTTTTAATTTCATTAGTAACCGACAGACGGATTATTCGGCCGGTTGAATCTCTCTTCCAGGATTATCAAAGCTCGGAAAAAACTGGCGGTAAATGTTGTGCCCGGAAAATGACGACGAAGAGAAAGATATATACGCGCGCGGGTACGTGCATGTGTGTGCAATTTTACAAATAAAGTGAGTGCAAATTGCATTGGTGCATTCTTCTCGAATTAAAATCCCGCGCCGATGATTTTCACAATGCACGCACACATTTCAAACGCCATTGTTGCACCTCTCTCTCGCTTCATAATTACGTGCAATTTTCAAAAGCCATATTTCCGAGAGCACGCTGAACTTTGCAATCAATTCAATAGCAATTTCAATTTCCAATTGCAATTGAAATATTAATCTGTTTGCATTAAACTTCATTCAGGACAAGATTGATTAATTTCATAAATTTTCATATTCCTTCTGAGGTGCAATGTTTGAGGGGAGGGGAAAGGTCGGGAGGTGTTGTACAATCGATTTCACTCTTCCCGACACCTTGTTTGATTTATTTCTATTTGAGAGATAACTCGAAGGAACGATCTATATGAGCGATATCGCACAATTATACTTGTTGAAAAGAATCGGAGAACGGGGTGAAAATAAAAGAAAATAAAGTATATGCCAATTGGATGCATTTTTCCATCGCAAGCGCGAGTGCGATGTAAATATGGCGGTCGAAGTTTCATCCCTATTTCTAGCGGAGCCCCGCCCAGCACCCTCTCGGCGGATTCCACCCCCAGCGAAAAATAAAGGAACAAACGCCGCGGTAACACTACAGTCGTCGAAACATTTTTGACGCCGCAGGCATCGTCGATGCGACGAGACGAAGGGCGACAGAGTCGCTGCAAAGAGGGAGTGCTGCGCACATCAACGCATATCTCTGTGTCTATATATAGCTATCCACAATATATCTACCTGTATATCTGTAGACGGAGATAAATATATATGTGTATACATGGAAAATGCATTGTATGTACCGGTGTACGTATACTCAGGCAAGAGGCAAAAAGAAGAAAGCAAAAGAGCCAACTCGCAGGGTAGGGGAGAGAGCTCGAACGAATGCAATTTGCATGATTTTGCATGTTTTAGCGCGCCCTCCCGCGTCCAACTGGGTTTCACCTAGCTGTCTACGTTTTGTGCTTGCTTTTCTGGGATCCGCGCGTGAGAGCGCGCCAAACGCATCAAAGAAAATTATTTTTCTTAGTTTTTCTCTCTAAGGCGGAGGTGTTGCGCCGCTGAATATCAAGAACAAGTTGTTGCTCAGCTTTTACCAATTTCATGACTGATTGGTTTTCTTCCATCGCGATCATAGTTTCAATTGTTTCGTCCAACATTTTCTTTCTTGTTTCTTTTTTCGTCGGTTTCACGATTCGACGAAACAGAGGCAACTCTAAAATAAACTTATTTTGTATGATTTTTGCTGTCTCACTTTTATTTTCAAGTGGGGTGGATTCAAAATTGAAAAATCAAAATTAAATCCTATGATATTTGGACACATCACTGGTTATGAACGGTTTATCTAGTCAGAGCACTTTGACTATGACACGCATCTTTGAAGATCTAGATCATCTATTGATTACATCGGGTGAAGACTTGTCATCCAAAGTCAACACTTGTCATTTTTCAGATACTTTGATAAGATCCAGAATAAATGTAGATCTACGATAAATCCACTTTTTATGTTCATTTACTTTAACTTTTTGTAATAATTTTTAGTTTAATTTAAGAAATTAAAATAAATAAATAAACTAAATAATAACACTGATTGCGTTTTATTGGTATAAAAAAGTCCTCATTAGCTATATACTGAAGTTGAGAAAAATTATGTAAATGACTGCTTTAAAATTCACAATTTATTATTATTATTATTTTTTTTTTTTTTCAAAAGACTTTTTATTTGTTTGAACTGCCAAGTTTGTAATCACATCAGACCTGCGCGCTATGATGATTCACCTGGTGATTTTTTTTTTTTTATAAATAGAGGATTAGCAAAATAATGTATGCAGAGTCGGGGCAAAAAATATTTTTAACTGCACGAACGATTTTTGGAGAAAAACAAAGTACAAAAGAAAAAGAGTTTTTATCTGTATACCTTTCGGGTCATATCTAGGCCCATCACAACCAGATGTTATTTAACAGCACACATTGTCATATATCTGGTTTGGATTTTTCAACGATTAGGAAAATATTCATTTTTTTCATTCGTGACAAAAAAACACATGACTGAATATACAAAACCTGTTCGACGGTTTTATATGAAATCTCTCGTTTTTAAATTTGATAACAGGAGTTTCCAAGTTTCCGAGAGAGTTTTTATTTCCCCGTGAGTTTATCGTGCACTTGGAAGAGCACTTATTTCTAACCCTGCAAAAGCTATAAATTTAAAAATCGAAACTTGAAGAAAAAATGTGTTTTTTTGAAAAAATGTATTTTTGTGAAAAAAACGGACGATTTTATTTACAAATTGTACAAATATTGAAATGGTTTTCAAAGTTGCGGAATGTTAATTGAAAATAACTGAATCATCCCTGGCAATTGAGAAAGACTGACGCATTGTTGATAATCAGCAATTCACTTCGCAACTTGAAAATATCAAATTCTTCAAATAGACATGAGAATGCGACAGATATACAGGTATATGTGTACATAATACGATTGATCCGGTATTCGGAGCATGGAAAAAAAGAAAGAAAGAATGAGTCATGCTGCGGTCCCGGTATCGCGCTTCTCGTCATAGTTAGGCCGTTCCGGCTCTCTCTCCGATAACAATGGGCCAATAGTGAGCCCATAATGAGCAGCCATTGTCGTTGAATCCACACGCGCGGATCGCACGACCACCGAGAGAGTCATTACAGGTAATCGCACGAATCACGCGCGGTGTACGATCCAGAAAATCACGCATGTGGCGGCTCGTCCACACGCCCAGAATACTGCCAATTCTCAGATTAAATGCTCCGAAATAGTATAATTTATTCTTGATTTTCTATCATCTGCCTTATCATACATTTATCCAAGCAAATTAATTTCTTTAAAAATGTTTCTTCATATTAAAATATAAAATACACAGAAATAAAATAAAATCCAAGATTTACTATGTAAAATTTAAAAAAGAATGGATAAAAATGAATGAATAATAAAATATATGAAAAATAAAATATATTAAAACGTAAAATTATTAAAAAAATAAAATGCGACGCATTAAATAAGTAAATGCTGAAATCTTTTTCTTTGTGTATTATATTTCTGTTGAAAACTTTAGTTTTCTAAGGAATGTAAAAATTTTTTGGAACCGAACAGCTGGTAAATTTTGGTAGGATCCAGTACCAGTAAGCTAGCACTGTAAAAATAAAACAAAGTTATTTTCCGGATTCTGCCGTCTTTGTGCTTTTGGATTGGCCGAAAATTAGCGTTAAATCACTGTAAGGTGCAGTCTTTTTTAAGACTGTTTGTATAGCAGGTCTTCTATTAAACCGCACTAAGCGTCCTGTTGTCTTCAAAGCCGATTAAGTTTCTCAGATCGTCGTTCAGAATCCATGTAGGATGAATCTTTCGACAAAAGTAGTTGTCAAACTAATGACAGGTACTGACACGTGACCTTTAGACGTTTTGTTGTATTAAGCATGTATATCACGATTTCCTACACCTCAGACCAGATGCGAAACAGATCCGGGATGTATACTTTTTAGTTTCAGATTGATTGAATTTTACCATTTTAATTGGCGCTAATAACAAAAAGAAAATTCTTAATTAATTTATTATATTATCCAAGTTTTTTTGTATAATAAAATTAGAAAACTTTGTAAGATATTCTTAAGTGAATTTTCATTTTTATAATTTCATTTTTTGTAGTTTGGAATAAGAAGACGGTTAATGAGCTGGTAAGACTTCTTTATCTCATAACTGGTAGGTTCAAAAAACTAATAAGATTAGGAGACTCAAATGTTCTGTCAAAAGTTGTAGGTTTTCCCCAATACTCAAGAACACATGTGCTTTAATCACTCGGGGTACCCTTCCTACTTCTGATTACTTCGCCGGGTATTCCCAAACTAAATCGTTAAAAAAGTTCCCAGCCAAGGTGATGTTTGCTCAAAATCTGAGCTCCAAATTTTTTCCCCAAAAACGATTGTTTTTCCACCGGATCCGGAGTGTTTTACAGACCAGCAGATAGGACCCGTCGATTTAAGTAGAAAAGTACAAGGAAGAACATGTTTTTCTCAAAACACCCTTCGGTCTCTGAGAGTCATCCTTTTAAAACAAAAAAGAAAAAAAAAAAGAAAGAAATTGATAAAAAATCAATCTTCCCGATTCAAAAAGGACGAAAAATAATCAGAGAGACAAATTTATCAGGAGCAAAATCAGAAACTTTTTTCTCTTTTCCTCTCTGTTTTCTTCTTTTTTTTCGTATATCAGCACTTGGATGAATTCCTCCGAGTCATTGTGGAAAAAATAATAGTGACGATGGCTGACGTTAAACAACGAGTGCGAATGTTTAGAAGCTTTTGATTAACGAAACGAAATCAGCTAGCAACAAAAGAACTGATTGTCGCCTAAAATCTAGTCACCTTTACCCCTAATAGACAAAAGCAAGCGAATTGAAAAAAGGTATATAATCGTGGGGAGAGAAGACGTACATTAATCTGTCCAAGCTTGTGTAGATAACGCATTATATCGGTAAGATCGAAAGATCGTGTTCATGCTTCGGATCAAGGATGACTTGCACAAGCTGGCAGCGGCGAAATAGAGGTGTTCGAAATGAGAGGGCGGCGCGCCACGTTTATTTATCCTGCCTGCTCCGGGCTGAGAACCGCCCGCCTTCACTTCCTTGGCGGCTTTCTTCCCTATTGCTCCGTTTGTATTATTTTTCTTTATTTTTGTCTATGTATATGAAACCTGCACGTATACGTGCCCACACTATAAACACTTTATATTTTCTAAATTCATCCGATCTTTCTTTCTTTTCTTTTTTTTTCACACATCAGACTTTGATTGGTTTATATATGCGCGAAGTGAATAGCGCATTGTGGGAATATTTGAATAGAAAATATTATGTAATTGTGTGTACCATAGAAGATGAAATGTACGGCAAATCAAATTATGTGAAAAATTTTGAGGGCCAGTGATGGGGTTAGAGTGAAGAAGTTTTAAGAGATTTCTGGGTATTAAAATAATGTATATTTAAATGTACATTTAAAATAATTTCTAAAATAAACGTTTTTACACAATTTTCTTTAATAAAAAAAGAAAATGTTCAAGAAAATAAATGGGAAATTAAACAAAAATCTCTTCGACTTTACTGTTGGTAGGCAACCAGAAAAACTTGAGTGCATTTCAGAGAGCTAACCCAAGCAATTGGGATCGTTTGAGAAATAAAGAATACAGTTTTTTCAAATTTGCTTTTTTATTATGAATATCAGATAACTATTTATAATGTGCAAAGATCGCAGGTCCAACATTGATAATCTAAATTTTGTCAATTAAAAAAATTGTATAGCCGTCATGAAATGAATTCGTAAGTCATTGATCCGAAAAAAAACACAATCCATAACAATGCTTGTCAAATGTTATTTGTAAAAGAAACAAAAGCGTTGATATTCGCCAATTCGCCATGCATGATACGAAATAAAAAAGAAACGTTAATCAATTTAGATGTAACTAGATTAAATCTCGCGACTTGAGATGAACCATCAGAAAACAATTGAACCTAAAACACACGTGTGAAAGCGTTTTTAAGACTCGCGATTGATGTTACGTGAATATACCGTCTGCCTCTATGATGATGTACCATACCTTGTAATCACGTACATGCGCCGACACTACAATACCTACTGCATTATATGTTTGAGTATGCGGGCGTACGACGCGTATACATTTGCAAAAGCTTTAATGGCAGAAAACGAGCCGGCCTCTCGAGCCAACGATGAATTCGCAAATTTCACGTCCCATCACACGGGCACTTTGCTTTTAATTTTTTTCTTACTCTGCCATGACTTGAAAAACACCTGTCATCGCGCGCGCATTGTACCCAAAGTGTCGTTGTGCCGACGAATTTACAGCTGCGATGTGCGAACAAAAAAAAATAATTATCCATCGTTTCGACCGAACGTTCAAATTTCATCCATTTTCCCACTACGATTCGGTTGACCTAAATTATTTTATTGTTTTGTTTCGACTGTCTGAGTTTAAGTTAATTTTTTCTGAACCAATTGCTATTCTAAAGGGAACGAAAAAAATTTGATCAAATAATTACAAACTATAAGGAAAAGAGAAACTGATCAGACCGTCTTATACGGGGCACCAAAAGCTCTCATTAGAGTACCCACAAGGCGGGTACAATGAAAAAAGTCAATAACTGGTGACATAACCTCAAAAAAACTTAAAAATCATTTTTGAGGTTATGTCACTAACGAAAATTGAATGTGGGGGGCATTTTCCTACATAAAAATTTGCGCTCTTTCCATTTTTGTTGCCAAAATGCTTAAGTTGATGAATTTTAATAAATTTATGGTAAAAACAAAACTATCATGTTGCCTATTTTTATTATTTTTCGAGGTTATGTTGAAGTCCAACCGAACATTTTATGCTAAAATTTCTAAAGTCCTAAAGTTTCTTTTGTTTTCTTTTTGTTTTCTTTTCTTTACAATCTCCATGTGTTGGTTTTATTCTCCTTCGATTTTCTTTTTAGTTTCACCGAGTTACAAAGTGACTTAAATAATTGATTTATTTATCAGCAAATCGGTCTGAAATGGGTATACTTTGAAAGAAATTAGATACACTTTGAGAATTTGGAACTTTTAATTAAGACAATCCCGCATAATGTTGGGGACCTCGCTGTATAGATTATTTTTGTGTTCATGAAACCGTGATATAGATGATAAAAAAAGAAGGTATTTATAAGGAAGCATCAAGTCATTGGGGTTTAGAGCGGATTGCCGCCCAATTATCTGCTTCGATGTGATCTTCGCGTCTTTACTTGCATCACAGTCGTACGTCGAAAGAGGCAAGAGCCACTAAGCTTTTCGGGCCCGGGGGAAATATACGCCGCAAGGTTTCCTTTCGTTATTATACACACACCATCAAGCTTTAGATTTCGCTTACTAAGAAGCCTTGCTATGACCGCATGTATAATGCTCATGAAAACTCTTATTATTTTCCCCGATCATTGACAAATCTCTCAGAGTGCTAATTTCGTCCCTGTTGGTTTAAACTGACGCTATATTACTAGACATAGGTATATTATACGTCACTGCTAGAAAATAAAAAAAATTCATTATCCAAAATTCTTAATTCTCATTTTAATATTGTTTATTAAAAAATTTTTTTAATAAACTAATTGAAAAGTTAATTAATTTTAATTAAAAATTTTTATAATAGCAAACTTTGTAAAAAATATTCATTGTTCATTGTCAAGGGAATGAAAAAAATTTGATTATGATTACAATTTCCTATTCTTCATTAATAGCAGTTCTTTAATCTTTTATTTAAATAAGTTATAAATGATTTCATTTTGTTCAATATAAATTATACGATATAACTAAATTTGAATTGTTAAATGCACGATAAAATTTACAGCTTAAAATATCATATATTTTATTTGAATACTAAAATTAATTATTGTATTATACTATTATTGTATTAATATTGAATTATATTATTCAGTGAAGAAGTGTTTAAACGTATTAAAATTTCAATATAATTCACATTTTTAATTTTGTAATAAAATATATTCAACAGACATTCAAGACAACTGTGAACATTTTTGTTGAATTTCAAGTTTGATAGTCGCGATGAAATTTGTTCGTTATTTGTGAATGATCCCTTGCAAATTAATTTGTCAGTTCCATCGAATTTCAGATTCTCTTTAAATAGATTTCCATGTTCCCCAAACGTCTTTTTCAATAACTAACGAAACTAATTTTTGTTTAAGAACTTGATATATCAAGCTCAATCAATTCAAATTATAAACTACTCGAGCTGATTTGTATAAAAAATAACGTTTGTTCGAAAAACAAATGTTTTTATAAATTTATTGGTTTGGTGATAATTAAATTTACAGAGAAAAACAAAAATATACTCGATTATAAACGAGATGTTGGCTGGTTTGAGAGTTGGTCTTTAGTAAGCAACCATGTAAAGACATGCGTATACGTTTGGTTCTTATTGGACCTGCGTCCATTTGCTTGTGTCTACTGCCTCTCGCAGCCATTAGTCGCACCCTGCAAATTGAATGGCGCCTGCTAGGTGCGCGCCTGATTCCATTAAAGACATCAAACGGGCAAAAATTACATCAGCAGCCACCCTCTGACACCGTACCGTATTAATCTGCTGCAGCAACCACACAGACAGCCGAACACTCTGCACTGCCGTCGCTATACATGTCGCGAAGCACATATTCGTTTATTATATTCGCTGACAGATATATGCATCGCACCCGCCTATTTTCCGAGTTAGCATCGTCTTTCTTATAAAACAATTATCTCGATTAGTCGTCTCGTGTGATTGACGCGAATTACAAGCTTTATCGAATCTTATATTAGGTGCACTATCTGCGCTTTTATAGTTGTTACATCAAATTATTTTTTAATCAAACTTTATTTTTTTTATTAAAAACATATAATCACAATTTTATGGTTATCTCACTTATTCGTGCACAATACATCAAATTTTTTTCCATTTTTTATAACAAAGGGAATGAGAAGGAAAATTTTTTAAGGGGGATTAAGGGTATATAATAAAAATTTTTATTAGGATAGTATAGTATTTTTAAAAGTTGTTTTCAACTTGTTCTATTTCGTGCAAAAAATTGTGGTCGATAAACAAAAATCGCATACGATTTGTGATGCAAGCATGAAAAGGAAGACGAATTCTAATCGAACTTTGTGTGTGAGTTTTATTAATGTATAAAGAAAGGTAAAAATATGAATAATATATTCTAAAGGTTTTTATATAGCTGAAGGCTGATGCGATTTCCCGAGTCGGCCAACGTCAGCCGAGATGCGGGGAAAGAGCTTGGCAAATCAAATTTTCACGGGCTTTATTTGATCATATTTTACATCGGCTTTGACGCTGCCCTCGCAAGGTACGCTTTTGGAGCACGCAAAGGGCGACACAATATTCATTGTGTATAGTTAAATGCATACGCTATCGCATCAGCAATTGTGATTTTTCAATTTTCTAAATAAATATTTTACAAATATTAATCACCATCAGAAAGATTTTATTTTTGGCCTTTTTTTAATATTTGTTCACTACTGTTTCACCTCGCACTAAATAATAAATTAAATTCATTTTATCAATTGAATGAAAAATACACAAACAAAAATGATAATTTCAAAATGTTTTCTTACCTGATTAGTATGAAGAACATTTTGAAATGTTCAAAAAGTGGCCCACACAAAATTTTATTCTCAAACATTTTCCTAATTTTTGCAGTTAAAATCGCATTTAATCAGAGTTTAAACTTGACTAAACTCTGATTATAAATTAGATGGCTTGGTTGTAAAAAATTTTACTTCCTAAGTTGATAAATAGATGAAATGTATGCAGTGGCCCAATTGGTTGAATTCCCATCAATTTTTGAATAGCCAAATGTAAATGTGTCGTGACGAATCAACGTGAGAACGCAGGATTTAATTCCGCACTCGCAGTTTTGGTAATGCTTGTCTGTAAGGCCGTGTAATTGACTTACACTTACTGGATGAAATCGCATTGAGGAGCACACACGTTGGCACGTGTCGTTGCGCGGGAGCATCCAAATCTCAATCTTGATCATCTGTTTGAATTGCCGATTCGTGCACGGTAGAGAGTAAGTTGTTAACGAGGAGCTGATAAAGTCCGCAACGAGTGTCAACAATAGGCGAGCAAATTCGAAGAGAATGCGCCGGGGCTGGGTTGAGGAGAGATCCCTTGCTCCGTGTCTGTTGGCCCAATAAATATGAGTCGGTGGCTCGAGTCAACTGTATCTTTTGACCGAAAATTTTGATTCTCAATGGCGATGATACCGAGGCGAAACGCATTCGACAACTTTGTCCCACGTAGAGCGAGCGAACAATGCGAGCGCTCAGGCACGAGCATTTAATTGTTTCCGCTGCTGTCCTAGGAGTCCTTGCAAGGCGGACGCAAGCTTAGCTCGTTAGCGCAACTCCTTGCACCCGGAAAAGATGCCACGTTGGATACCAACCAGCCCTCACATTTGCTTGTCTGTTCGCTTCCTCTTTGTTCACTTACGCGCGTACTTTGGTGCGCGCTGCTTTTCATTCAGATCCCCGTGTAATGAGACAGATGAACAATTTCATCATCAGGACTCCAATATTTATTTATCTCTCCTTTGATGTCAAGATACAGTTGAGCTCCAGACGAGTTTTGTTTGGTCGCTGGTACATTCAGAAGATACAATGTTTAAGGTGGTATAATTAACCCGGGAAATAAAGTTCCATGTCTGTCAACAAAAGTTGAACAGATTCGTACAAGGTCAAAAATTGTCCAATTATGTCTAATTTAGTAAAACTTTTGATAAGACTGATCTGATTTCAATTTTATTTGATTACTGTTTTATTTTTTATTATTTTAGTCTGATTTCATAAAATTTTCCAAAGTTAAATCTAATTAATCTGATTGAATCTAATTAATAACAAGTCCCCTTCAATTTATTTCATTAATCGCAATTTTCATTTCTGCAGATCATATATTAGATGTGAAAAAATACAAAAAGATCGGATTGAATAAACGTTTATTCAATCTTGTCAAATCCAACCTACTTATTCTTTTGGAGTAACTTTTCATGGACAAAAAATTCTTATAAAATAATGTCCCATCTCAGAAATCGCTGGAAAAGAAATGTTCATTTCTTCTATTATTTATAAAAAAAATTGTTATAACTTTGTTATGGAAATTATATCTATTTGCTATTACATATTTATTTGTAAGATGAAAATTAAAATTTGATTAAAGAATGGTATGTTAGCAGATGAATAAAAATGGCCAGGAGGCGGTAATCCAAAGCACCCTTAATGCTGCCCGTAAATGTGCATTGAGACGGCCAATTTGGAGCTTTCATTCAACAAGTGCATACGGTCTCAGAATTATTGTTTGTATTGTCAGCAACTAGTGTTGATAATCCTATTATGTACGTTAATACAATAAAAATTTAAAAACGTGTTCCTAACGGTTCACTTGAAATTCATGAAAAATCAACGATAGACAATTTGGAGGACCAACCAGAGGTGAAAAAGTGGTAATAAAATATTTTCTATATAAGTAAAAAAAAAATATAACAAACAATTTGGAGATGTTGGAGGAAAAAAAAAGTTTTTGATGTCCGTTAATGCGGGCGAAATCGAGATTCGACGGGGATGAATGTTGATGGCGAAAGCTTCACAGAGAGACGAGTAAAGACTCGTGAAAGCTTCCGGAGAGACAAATTGGCGTGAAAACGCATTTTGAGTCAGGGGTGGCGAAGGCCACGGTGCGCGATCAGTAATATCAAACATTTAGGTAGGTTGTGAAAGCGTGACTCGCGGTGCAGAGACTTGACTAAATACACTCACTCGTCGACCTATCATTCCGCACCATCGCCTGAGAAGAATGGCTCTATAATGAGGGGACATCATATATTTCATAGGTACTCTTTCCACCATCGTCAAATGAAGTTTATTCGTCTGCAAGTAGCGCGGTTGTCTTTATTCTCTCACTCGAATAACACGCTAATGCTCAATCAACCTCCACTATTTCTTATTCCATATGAAAAATCACCATCAATTTAGTCCCAACAAATTTGATCTTCCTCATTTCTTCTAATATGTTCTTAATTCTGTCCACATTCAATACACAATTGTTCAATTCAAAATACACCAATACAATTTGTAAATGTAATAAAAACTATTATTATTCTTACAAATAAAAAACAATCAATTTTTCTCACTAGTAGAGAAATGTCTCCTTTTGTCAAGTTCCATTTGAGATGTGATACAAAAATATTTTAAAAAATATGCTAAAATCTATTACTATTCTTATGAGGCTATATTTTTTTCACTAGCGAGAAAAGAAACATTTTTCTCACTGGTATAAAAACGTTGGTTTTGTTTCTTAAGTTTGAATTGGAAGGTAATAAAAGAAAGAAAAAGTGAATTTAGCCTGGTGCTATCATAAGAGTATTTGTAATGATACTTGACGTGTTAAAGTGAAGATAACTAGATTCGTTAGAGGTAAAAGTTCGAATGACTTGTGATCCGTCTTTAAACGGTCGGGTGACGTTCTGATTTGATTTCGTCGACTGAGTGCACCAGTGGGCCATTAAGCCGCTACGAACCGCGTAAACGCGGCTTAGAGTCGACAATGTTCCCATAGGATTTGTGGCAAGGCTTCTTCTATGACGATGTAATCAAGTCAGAAGCGACCTAAGCCCCGACCCTTTCAGTATCACGCATATATATTTTTATATACACCGATTCGCCTCCTAAAATTCGTGAATTTCTAATTACAATTTTCCAACTTATTCATTTTTCAATCCCTTTCTTTTAAGTTTACAACTTGACAATTTTCCAAAATATTTATTCAATGTCTGGTAAAATCAAATGAATACCAATTTTTATATTTAACAAATTTTGTAAAAAAAAATATAAAAGAAAAAATTTCTCTTCTTTTGTATAGAACTAGTAATAAAACCAGATTGAAATAGTGTATCGAATTTATGTCGTGACTGAAAAATTACAAATCCGAGTTGCGATTCGTATAAGTTGTGGTTTTGCAATGTTAGCGACGCATGTAGAATAATAGCATAAGAGCTTGTGTGAGCTCATATACGTATATAAAAAGATTATGGATTTGTAGAGTAGATGGAGATACGCATCTAGCGTAAAAAGGAAGACCCAGCGGAGCGTCCTTACAGTCCTTACCAGAGTCAGTACAACTATTAGATTTCTGAATGAAAGAGATTATCTGATCCTCGGGGAGCGCATCCGCTAGACCGACGCCAATTGAAAACATTTTTATACTCAAAACAAAATTGGTTTTCTATTCACTTTTGTGTGTGTAATACAAAATCCTTAGCGAAATAAAGCTTGAACAATTGCTCATCTGTGGTTTGTTAGTTAAAAACATTTTCTTTTGTCCCGTGAAAAATATCCACAATTTTCGACATTTGATTTAATTTTCAGTTTTTTGTTTCAGTTTTGTATCCACTAAGAGAAAGGAAGAACAGATTTAATTACATTAGTTTATGGATTGTTATCCTTTGTGGTATCAAAACAGGGTTCATTTTTGTAACGACTGCAATATGGCGCCTGCGATTCTTCTAATGAGTGAGGTGACTTGCATTTTTTTTAGACCCAGCCCGCATTAGCCGTATTTGCATTTAATTGCCGGTTGTTTGTTTGACGTGTCCGCGACCAGGCGATGTAAGGACCGTAAGACCTTACGTACACTGTAAATTGTATACCTTCGGTAGAACCTTTCTTGTCTTATAACTTAATGCCACATACTATAAACTTCCATACAAAAATTAGACTTGAAAGTCATGGCAAAATTATACAGCCAAGACATTCAAAAAATTTAAAAGACAGAGTTGATGAAATTTTAAGTGAATTTTTATTATTTTTTTTTCAAATTTAGTTCAGATCGTCAATAGATTTTATTTATCAATTTGTACAAACAAATAAAAAAAGCTAAACGATCCATTGATTTAAAAATTAAGGAATTACTGTCTTTAATAGAAAGAGGGGATCAATCGTTAGGTTTTCAATAGGATGGTGATTAAGTAGAGTCGGCAGAAAGGAAGGGAAAAATAAAATCGTAGGAAATATATAGAAAGAAGAGAAAAAGAATCGGAGTCGAAGACAAAAACGGCGAGTTGAGAGAGCGAATTGATAAGAAGGGGCGAAAACTAAATCGGCGAGATGTTGCTGAAATGTTAAATGAGATACTTAGTTGACAACACGAGGAAATGAAAGGGAATTTGCATATGCATTGACAATGGAGCACTATTCATGTAAGAATACGTTGTGGTTTCGATGAAGATTCGAAACCGTCGGGGGAGCAGCGACGACTTAGTACGCTGCGAATGTAGTGGACCATTTTCGTAAGTTCGCCGAGTTGTGTAACAAACTTTACTTAGGATTGGTTGCTCGAGGGTAACAGTGGGACGGCCGGAAGGGAGGAGCAGCGAAGGAAGGTGCGCGAAGGTGGAATCGGGACGAGGGGGCCGCGGAACGGCCGCAAGCACCGAAACCAGCAGATTCAGTTAGGATTGCCATCCATCCAGCGTTCGTCTTGTGTACGAGCGAAATATCTTGCGAGCTTCACAAGCGCCCTTGGGACTTATGATCAAGTTTCGCACTGCCGAGTATCGAAACTCAACGAAAGTACACGCCAAATCGCAAATTGTCAATTCGAGTTATTGTTGAGGCAATCGGGCTCACAACTCATTCGCACTTACAAAACAACATTCTAAAAAATTATTGTAATAAAAGCGTTTAAAAATGATGGTCTTTAAGTTTTATCAATAAAATGACCGTTTACTATATTTTATATGTATTAAACAATTTTTTATATATTTTATATATTTTTATTTTTTATATATTTTCATTTTTTATATATTTATATATTTTATATATTTTATATAAAATAATATCTTTTTTTTTAATTGAACAAATTGATTTAACTATATTTAAATATTATAAACTTTATTCTCAACTAAAATTGTGAATAACAAAAGTAATCTTCCATTTCTATACAATTTGGCTTCACAATTTAGCACTTTGAAAATAAAAGATAAACGTTCTTTCTTGAAACAATTGATTGTATGCTAGCTGTCGTAGATTTTTCCGCTTTAAGGTTAAGTGCTTGCAAACATTTGCAATTATTCAGATTTGTGAAATCAGAAAATATGATATCCGAGGATATTAATAGAACTGGAAAGAAAACTGAGTATCAGTCCAACGGAGGTGAGTGAATCGAAAATTTTTTGTCAACACAAAGTTTGCACTGTTATGAAAAAAATTGTGAAAAAAATTTCAGATTTAATGAGCAATTCGTCCAATACAAGTTCTATTAGTTCGTTGAAAAGTAGATTGAGAAATCTGCCTCTTCCAACTTTGGACGAGAGATTGGCAGCTTTCGACCGGAGACTGCAATGGAACGAGGTAAATATTTGATAGCTATCTATGAAAATAAATAAAACATTGTATTTTAATTAATTTTTCATTAGTAAAGATTTAAAAGTTAAGTAATTAATCCTGTGTAAATAATTTATTTAAGTGGAAATGGCGTGTACACCAACAAGATGATCTATTGGAAGGTAAAGTTGACGAAAAGGATGAGGCAGAGTACACCAATAAAAATTTAAAAAATCAAGGTATGTTAAAGTATATTACGTGATACTGCCTTAGAGTTTAAAAATGTTAATATTTTGTCAAATTTGAAACCAAATTTTATTTTTTTTTAATTTTTAGTAAATTCCGGATTACCAGGACTGGCACTCCACAGGATGAATTCTCAAGCCAGTTTCAAGTCGAGAATTGCTCGATCGTGTTCGACAGTTTCACGACAGAAGGAAACTTGTAATTTTTCTGCACAGGCAACTCAAAAATTGGTCAGGAGCCCTCAAGAGTCATCGTCAAGTTTAAAAGGCAACTTGCTACTTAGAAAGGTTGACGGGAACACAAACTCCAGCGTGGAGTGGTTGAAAAAACGCTTGGCAGCATCGCTGAAAGAATCTCAAGGAAGTTGCGAATTGCCACTCCTGCCGAACAAAAATTATTTTGTCACACGTAGATCAAGGTTTTTAGAATTGATTATTGAATTTAATTTTTAGAATTTTTTTCAAGATTTAATGAAAATTTTTCATTCATTTTTTCATTCGTTTTTTCATTCATCTTTTCATTGAAATGAAATGGTCATTTGCAACAGGTCATTAGATACGAGATACCAACCAGAAGACTCGAGTGGTTCTGATAGAACAATTCGAGACCGGTCAATCGATCAACAAATGCGAAACCAAAAGCGAGAGAGCTTCTCAACGAGATCAAAGCTATCCGACTCGAGTTCCTCCGAGCTGAACTTGCCTTGCATCAAATCAAGGTCCAACTTGGCATCGGCTGCATCCAAGTCTCGCAGGGAGTTGCTGCATTTGACTAATCAGTTTCAACCGACTTGTCAACTGTCCAAAACCAGACTGTCGATGCAGACTGGCGAGCGAATCAAGTCACTTTATTTCCGCGAAAATCCGTTCCCACAGGAATCCATTTCCAGCTTTGAATCAAAGAATGTTGCTCGAAGTAGCATGTCTACTCCAAAAGAAAAGCCAGATGCGATGAAGAATTTCGATTGTTTGACACCACCTGGTTTCTACACTGACAGACCAAAATCTTCGAAGAAAGTCACATCGACGATTAGGACAAGGTCCGGAGCTGTTGACGGCGACAGGGATGACTGTTCTAGCGATGCCCGTAACGAAATTCCTCTTCTGAATATAAGGTTGTTTATATTCTGACTAATCTGAAAATACAAAAAATACCCAGGCAAAAAGAAATATATATGCTCCATATATGCTGTCATTTATGCGATATATATGGTTGCATTTATGTTGCATATATGTGACATATATGCAAGCATATATATGATTTGTCATATATGCAAGCATGTATGCTGTATATATGTCACATTTATGCCGCATTTATGCCGCATATATGTCTGCTTAGGTAGTTAATATTGATATACTTTCTATGTATAACACAGATAATATATTTAATAAGCATAATATTTTAAGTTGATTTTATTCACTTAATAAACTGTTTCATTAAATTTAATTTCAGGTCCCTCTCAAATTCGATAGACAGTGACGAGACCTACACCATCTACTCGACAAGGACCGACGAAATGAGACATGCTCCAGAGTCCAAATCTTCCGGCTCCAACAACTGTACCTGTTTCCGAACAAGCAAAACCTCAACAGAAGATTCTTCCTGGTCCAGTAGGGAGGCAAAAAATTCTGAAGATTTTCAACTGACACCTGCAATCAGAAGATCAGTGTCAAAAATACCAGTCAGGATAACGTCTGACTGGAAGAAGTCGTCGAGTTTGTCCTCTGAGAGTAAGTCCCCGTCCGACAGGTCGGATAACTCTCACGTCTCCGAGTACGAGAGTAAAACTATGGTGGTGGTGACGTCCTCTCAGAGTTTGTTGAAACCTGGTGTGTCTGATGAGTGTAGTGGAAAGTCCATCATCTATCGCGTCTCCATAACAAGCGAAAACGAAAACGTTGGTCCGGAAAAGAAACTGCAAGCCCTCGTTCCAGCCATGTTGATGAACATCCCAAACGAATCAAGCCTGGATAAAAATTTGGTGGTGAAGTACGAAACTTCAGAGATGAAGGATGAAGAAAAAGATGAAGAGAAGATGAATCCTGAAACACAAAAAGTTGAATTAATTGACATAGGTTCTGAAACGAAAGATGATAATCAAAGCGAAGGGGTTGAAGTACATGAAGCTGGTGATCAAAATTCGTCTGAGATTGATGAAGAAAGTAATGTTCAGATTGCTGAAGAGCGGGGAACTGAGGAAGAGGAAGCAGATGAAAATAAACGCGTGGAAATGAAAGTTGAGGTGGAAGAAGAGAGTGGACCGAAAAGCGACGATGCGAAGGAGGAATCGATAGTTTGGAAGAACTACTTGGCATTTGTCAAATCTGAAAGCGCCATTGATTTGCAAACTAAACGAGAGGACCAGATAAACTTGCTCCCGGGCTCCGTTTCCACATCAAAACTAAGTTCTTCGCTCGAACAGAGGAAAGAAGGACAGGATCGCTTTCCTTTCACCATATCACTGAACGAGAAAGCTAAATCAAATTTGTCCGAACGATCTAACAAAGTATATCCACTTTTCGATATCAATTTTTCGTAATTTTGAAAGAAGATGAAAGTTCAACTTTTATATCAAAATACAATTTATTTATGTTTTTCGCAGGTGAATAGGAAAAATGAGTTAACGAAACATCCGAGTCTCATTAGGCTCGCTAGCATAGGACTGGAACCGAACTCGTCAGAAATTTACAACTTTTTGTACGTCCATCCTAGCACTAAAAATTATGACCGCAAAAAGAAAGGATTTTTCAACCGACTTTTCAAGTGGTTTTCAAGCAGTAAAACCAAAAACAACAAGGTGGTGGAATTCAAACGGGGTCAAACTATTTTTAACGCCAAGGAAGATACCTTGGCTTCAAGATCTACCTTGAGTGTAAACAATATTGAGCCCGTTTGTGCTTTACCGCGCGAAGAAGATGAGCCCGATGAAATTCGGGATATTTTCAATAATGATAAATTTTGCGAGCGAGGCGACGAATGGGTCAAACGATTTGATTCTACAGACGAGCTGAATAAATCTCAAGAACTTAATTTACAGACAGATAAGCCGTCTTTCGCTGAGAAGGTGTATTATAATTAATTAGAAAACATATTTTTAAATAATGTGACAAAGAAACAATTAGTTGAACGATAATTATAAACAAATAATCTCAAATCTGCTTAAATTAAATTAAAGCTAAAATTTTAAAATAACATAAAATTTTGTTCAATTTATTGAATACATTTTTTGTGTATAAAAATAATTGCTTGAACATTACAGAAGCAAAAAGAGCTATCGAAAACTGAAAATGAATCTGTCTTCTCCAGAAGGATCATTTTACCCTACGAGTTGAAAGCTGAGCAGAGCGATTGCCTGTGCTTTAGATGGTGCCACGTTTGATACAAACCCGATACAGAAGGAATCCAATAACTAAGAGGCAGCGCACAGAAATCTGGATTACCATATCCACACATTGCATACAAACATGTTGATAAGAAAGATATCTGCAGGGATCAAATCAATATAATAATTATATATTTTACTTTAATTTAATGTTTTTTTTTAAGTTGGTTCGAAAATGTTAATGAACGAAGGTTGTCATTGATTTTGAATAAAGTCACGATTCATCGCTCACATCATTTATTTTATTTGTCATTTATACATCTTAATTCGTATTTCGAAGATTTAGATTGTTAATTGTAATCCGCTGTAACTGTTTGCAAGTGTTCACGTTGAAGAAATTGTCGCGTTTTTTTTTGCTTTTCTCTTTCTTAAATAATACATTAGTCGTCGCCATAAACTGTGTTTTCTCATCTTTGCCGAAGTCACGATGAATATATCGAATCATCGCTTTAATAAAACGTCCCTTCGCTACGCGTTAACTTATTTCGTTATAATTATTACAGTTATTATAATCGTAATCATTATTTTTTATTGTTAATTTACTTCTTACCAACTTTAACGTTATAAAAAAAATAAGTCTTTAAATAATCACATAAGAATCGCCGAACGATTCAAGAGTCTGCGATGCGTAGCCTTCGAACAATTTAAAATATTGTCGCATTTATCGGGAAACTGACGAGAGATTTACACGGAATCTTTCTGAACATGATACTATCGGAAAATGAAATGTAATGCAAAGTTAAATGATACTTGACAATAATAGAACAATCATTACGAAGGCATCAGACTCCAAATCGTTTGGATCGAGATACTCGTGGAAAAGCGCGATGCAATTTCACGAAATTAAATCGACAATAAAGGCAAAAGTACCCTCTCTGTCTATACCAAAACTCCGGTTCCATTTCATCAAATTGATCAATCTTGTCATGTGCAAAGTATACTAATTGTGTCATGAATTTCCAAGCTTTTCTCATTCGAGTTGTAATGTTTTGTTTTTTCTTTAACATTTACAATTATAAATCGAATTTTATGTGATCTGAATTTGAAATGACATTTTGGTAATCAAAATTACATAATTGCCGACGAAAAAATTGTCACTGACAAAGCTTACAAAATTTTTCTAAATTATAAATCTACTTATATTAATCGAAATATTTTGTTCGTTTCACCACTTAAAACGAGGTACTAAATAATACACCGAATTTGTTACTTAAGTACTATTAACCGTGCGAAATGTTAAGTTCAAGTTAACAAATAGTAATTGTACAAGTCAAGACAGAATTTGTGAAAGTCTTCCTGATTGTATGTCTAGCAACCGTTTGACCACAATTGTTCATCGAATGTTGAAAACACATTGAAATTGGAAAAAATTGCTGAAAATGTCGGAAACATCACAATTAGATTACATGGAATTACTTTTTGTTTGCACATACTTGAAATATATTCTATGCTCGAAATACTTTCTCTATTTCTGTTATTTACAAGTTATTAACATTTTTTTTTTCATCTATTGAGTATACCCTTAACAATTGTTTACATGATCGGTGTAATTTTAAAGTTGTCGTAACATGCTTTTAACATTTTGAGAATATTTCGAGTACATGGAGATTCCTCGTAAACAACATTTGTCATGCAAAATAGTTAATTTCAGCAAATTTTTCTATCTAAGAGTGTGTACAGTTGAGAGCACACCTGAGAACCCAATTTTATAAACCAATGCTTTCTTTGTGACTTGAACTTATCTTCTAATTACGTTTATTACCTTACACATACTGGGTATTAATAATATATTAAGGCAACATACATTTTATAGGTATATTGGTACACGTCTGTGTAACATTGTGAGTTGTTAATTTTACGCTTGTACTCATATATTCCAGTAAACACTAATGGTATTTTTCCATTCACCTTTAAATCTCTACAGGTTGACAAACGAAAATTAAAAAGTAATCAATCAGCACTGATTTTTTTTCTTTATAAAAACGACTGAACAAAATTGTACTAAAATGCTTATCACTAGACATACAATCCCGTGTTTTCAATGAAATGAACCCTATATGATTATTTTTGGTAATCGAACCGGTTATTTGCGAGAGCGGTCAATAATTTTGCAACTTTCTTAAATACGCAGTGTTTTTTTTACATCCGTACGCATATTCACACAGAACATACAACATGCATACACATCGGGCTGTACGTAAACGACCGTACATCAATTTGTAATGCCTTTGTTATCATATTTTTGTGTCCTTGATAATTCCATTATTATCATTTTCTTCTTCTTTTTTTTTATTTCTTGTTTGTTCAGTATCACAATTGAATTACTACCGTTTATTATAATTTCGTTAAACGATTGGCAACTCTTTCCGTTTCTTTTCTATTTGTATGTCGGCAGCTAGAAAAATATAGAATTTACTCGCCTGCCTACGAGAGAAAGAGAGTATGATAGATAGGAAAATAGGGAGCAGAGAACTCAATCGAGAGAAACATATGAGCGAGCAGTGTAAGAACAAGACGAAGGAATCCGTTTTGACTTCGGGCTAGTTTTCTTATCCGGTCGAAAACAAATGCATGTATTTGTTTGTGTTTAGAATGTATCGGTACTTATTATCGCTATATGAGCAAATTAGAAATCAGAGTATTTACACTTGCAAGTGCTAGACTTACACATTGAAACCCTTATCCAGTTAGACGTGTACAAATAAAAGAATGCTCTGCTGTCAGAATTTGAAACAACAAAATGAAACGGTCCAAAGTATTATTGCGATTTTCCAAATCGGACGATTCGTTTAGTTCAACATGTTATGATTGAATAAATTAATACTAATGAAATGAATGCAAATGAACAAAATGTACAGCTGACGGTAGCTCATTTCATTCCGTTTCCAGTAAAACATCATTATAAATAATAATAATTAAACAGCAAGTTGTTTTTAAATTGATCAATTTCACTTCATTTCTTTATATTGAAAGGAAATAAATAAAAAATGAGTCATTCTAGGTTGAAACGAGTTTCAAAATGTTCTTTCCGTATCATATTTTTCGGTTATTTGTTTTTCTGGTTTATTGAACTCGTTGTACTAAAAATTGCATCCATCCGAAAGTTGCACTTGTGTTGCACCCACTGAGTCGGATTTAATACAACGAGTTCAATAACATTGCTTACATGCTCATCACTCGCTCGATTTCGCTCTCATAACCGTTTGCTTCGTAGGTTCGCTTTTCCTCAGAGATCTCAAGTATCGCTTCGTTTGAGGAATCGTAGCGGCGATTTATATAAGGACGGGCCGTTTCGGGTATGCATCGCTATAATGGAGGTGGAATCGAGAATTCCTTCCGTACGTAAAAGAGTATGTAGGGTTTACACTTGGCAACTGATTCTGTGCTGGCTGGTCGAACAGAACTATCGTTGAAGTGAAACCATTGACCATCATGAACAGCGAAGGCAGTGTAATGTCCAGTTCCAGCTCTGATAAAAAAAATCAATATTTTAATCTCTGCCAGAAGCTTATCAATTAACATTGATTAAATTTTGTAAATTATAGAATTTTGTATGAATTATAGATTTTCTTTTTCAATCTTTATATCCAATCTATTTGTACATAATATTTTTGAATCATAAATAAATTCGTGTAATAAGATGATCTTCTGTTTAATCAATGGTTATGAAATGATTGTTATTATTGTTATTGTTAATTCAACACATGCAATTTGGGTTAGTGGAAAGAAGAATCTGGTTTTCGGCTATTGACTTTTTCTCAGAATTAAATAAACAGACCATCATCGTTTTGAGATAAAAAGTCATGAAAATATTATCGAAAACCTCATCTGGATGAAAAGGTTAAGATGTAAGCTGTCATCGTACCCTGAGCCATGATGAACGATGACGGCAGCCAAATCATACAAATAGCTATTTTGAGCACCGAGCTTTGCTCCTGTAACACCGCGTGTCGTAAATGTTGACATGTCTAGCGATTCCATTGGAAAGTCTACCTGTGTGTCCACCTTTGAACGATACGAATTACACCACCTAAATCGTTTAATGTGAAGGCACAACACCTGCAATTTCATATGCATTGATTGATTATCAAACATTAAAATTAATTTCAAAAATGAATATTTAAATTAATAGATGAAGCAATTGAGTTTTATATTTTGTTTTTCATACATTAGGTAGCCTGTGAATCCAAAACCTCTTGGTGGATCGCTGCTTGCTCATACAATTTTCACAGTAGTATAGCTCGCTATCAGCTAACTCTTCGACTTTAAAGAAACGTGTTAAACTGTAGGTTAAACTACAAACTTCTTCCTGTTCCTTCGTTCGTCTTTGTAGTCTATCTGGAATGTCGAGAGAAAGGTCCTGAAAATGCTCGTGCGTTTTCGAATCCGTTCGACAATTCATACAGTGAACCTGAAAAAAAATCAATATTTCATTTATATTTATTTACTATATTGTTGCAGATAAAAAAAATATTATTAATAACAAATCAATTGTTTAATCAGATGAAACAGAAAAATGTTTTTTTTCCATCTTTTTCAAAATTAAAATTCCACAAAAATTCATTTATCGTTAAGAAGTGCAGACATTGATCTGTGGCTTTAAAGGAAAGTGGTACCAAACAAGGAAAAAAAACGATTTAGGTCAAATATCTTCAAAGGCATCGGTGATTTCCATATAAGAAGATTGAGAATAATTCTGTCATACAAATTATGCAAAAACAATACACAAAAGTATAAAAATGTCTCCAAATACAGCCTTTTTATTCCCTCAGAACTCGTTTTCATCGCCAACCAATGATTATTTCGTCGAGATACTCACAACACTGAGTAATGTACCGCCAAACACCGCAGTGACAATACTTTGTTTTCCGCGTAGGCCGAGGGGTTCGTGGCCGAGTCTGGGCAGCAGTTGGAGGAGCTCCGTGTGCAGCCTGTCGAGCATATAGGTGAGAAACTCATGCGCGTCTTGTTGCTGGTACCCCCTAAAACGTGGCACCACTTTCCAGATGACCAGGAAGAGACACTCGGGCGAGATGGCCTGTCCGTTGGAACCTCCGAGGCTCAGGCTCAGCAGCACCTTTCGGAGCTCCTCGGCGAGGAGCGCGTCGCTCAGCTCCTTGGCCCTGCCGGGCGCCACGATGCGTCCCCTGTGTGTAACCGGCTCGTCGAACGCGATGCCCTCTAAACTTGGCATCTGCGTGAGGTACTCGCAAAAGTGGCTGATGTTGTTGAACGACTGCAACACGACGTTCATGAAGCAGGTGTTGCCCAGGTTGCGCAGACCCACGACCTTCTTTTCTTTGGTTATCTTGGAGCTTTTCCGCTTCGTCGGAGGTCTGTTGTCGGCGCTGCTGCCGTCCAGCGAGTGCAGTCGCTTTCGTGTACGCGGCCTCAGGTTGCGCACCACCACCTCGGCCTTCCACAGGGCGTCTGCCGAGTTCGCGTCGCTCCCATTGTCAGGACAATGCGGCGAGGGCGTCGAAGAACTCCAGTCCTCCTCGTTCTCCTTCTGGTCTCCTTTGCGGAACGCATGGCGTCGAAGTGTCTCGATGTGCCCGTCGGTCGTATCGTTCACCACGTACTCGTCGCAGGAGTAACTGCAATCATAACATTTTTCGTTGTTAATCTTCAACAAACCATGTGAAAGTTATTTTATTTGGCACATTTTTCATGGTTATATAATCTGCAAAGAAATCACTTGTAATGCTCCATGGGAGAAAACTGATTTTAATCAGGTGAAACAATACTGTTTGTTTTAGCAAATTACTATAATGTATTTTGTTTAAAGAGCATGTCTCTTCCATAATAAAACTGATGACATTTGTTGCTAACATTGTGCAAAGCATTAATAATTTTTTGAAAAAAATTGTTTTTTATGCCAGACTATATATTTTGTTAATTTTTTTAACTTTTAACTTTTAATTTCATTGTTTATGTTTTGCTTTGCATCAAATGAGTTTATTATAATATATTTGAAATACAACTCAGGTCAACCGATTTGTTAGTCGAGGGTTAATGTGTTCTCACGACAACAAAAGTTTTTGTCATAAACTTATAATAAGGACGATACTACTTTTAATATTGTAAGGGTAATAATAAGTTGTACTTTCAATAGTGATTCTAATGATTTTTTACATGTACAGAGGGATTTATTAGACTTCCTCTTAACGGTATATTTTTAATGCAACTAGGATGAACTATACCCAAACTAATCAATGATTAATAGACCCTTACATTCGGGATTGGAATAAAGTTTCAGTAACAATTTCTAACACTCGACATCCCAGCTATTAGTAAACTCAATTTTTTCTTTTTTTTTCCTTTATTACTATTTGAACAAATAAAAAAATAACAAGAGACAAATGATGGTATTTTTTAATTCACCTTAATTCTTTTTGTTGATTTAGTTTATTAGTCCTCATTAGCACAATGATTAATTAAAAGAGAAAAGTGAGATAATTATTTATCGGGGCAGTGGAATTATACATATATTTATAAAACGAAGGCATGGAAGGTGCACAGAGATAATTATTTTTCTGACGCACGCACGGAGTCGCACGTAAGGGTTTTATTACCAAGCTTGGAACTTACCAGAACACTGATAGATTTTCACAGTCGATGCACACGCAGTGCTGAGTATTTTTTTCGTGATGCTGTAACGCGTGGCCCCCGACGTATCGCCCGCAATGTACGGCCCCACAGAGCAGGCACATCCATGTATTTTTTTCTGTTCCACATACTGAAAACAATCAAACATTAATTAAACCTCCATTAATTAAAACAAACTAAAAAACAAAACAAAATATTCTGTTGCTCCTAAAAAAAAATCAAGAAAAAGAAAAAGTATTTAAATAGTTTTATTTCATGTAAGAGGAAAAGAAAATTGTATATCATATTATTTTTTAACTTTCATTTATAGTTCAAGAAAATGATTAAATATGAAATTGATTTTTGTAGCTCGAGCTTGAAAAATGGATGAAAATCAATTTCATGAATTGGTTGTATCTGAAAATAATGTTTCTAAAGAAAATGATTAGTCAGTGACTTTAGTTTTCGCATTGAAGGATTACCGGTTGGTTTTATTATTGCAGCCATACTATATATTGTCAGAAAAATGCAGGAATTGCAGAACCAGGTGCAATCGATAACCAACGCCACGTTAAAGTCTATCGTGTTTCATGCACTCTAATTTTATATAAATAAACAAAATGAAACGGCAAGAAGTTCTAAATTTAAAACTTAACATTAACCAATTTGTAAAGGGACAAAAAACATTTAAAAATTGTTTTACTAGGTTTGAAAGGTGCAAGTTGAGGAAACTTTTTGAATCTTTTTTTAAATGTTAATATTTTTCCACCTAAATAGAAGGATGACAGGGAACATTGAATCGTCCCAGCTGTGTACTTAGAATCCATACGATTGCCACTCATTTAACTTTTCTTTATAATGCCCATGCAACGTTAGATATTTGCGCAATACCATTTACGTCACACAATTAACACGCCTATTTTCGCCACCGTTTCCCCAACAAGGTACATCAAATTAATTCAAACGAAAATTTCATTTTTGTTTTTCATCATCCACCTAACAATTGTCTACAACTTTTATTTTTATTATCTTTGCAAATTCACTTTCCGCCACGGATCTGAAAGTAGGACAATTGTATTTCGTCCCTGAATTTCAATGCGAGGTGCAAAATTACTGAAAAATTGTTATTAAAACTCAACTGACAGTCAAAAGAAATTATTCATCCGATCAAAAGTCAACGCGCATAAAAAAATGATAAAAGTCGACCGTCAATGGCAAGTAAAGTTCGTTCTTTTTTTTCTGTTCATGTCGTCTGAGGCATAAAGAAAGTTGAGATGCACGCCATGGGTGTAAGTAATTTCTAGTGGTTTCTTTGTGCTACCTTTAAAACTGAACTTGGCATCCCGTCGACGCGTGACGAGCCGTGTAGCATAAACCATGATCGCGAAGACCCGATAAGAGATATAGAAAGATGGAATTAGATGTCGAGCGCGTTCGCAGTCGCCATTTTCCGACCGTGCGACTTTTCATTTCTTTTTCCTCGTCTCTTCCTTCGTCGAAAAATGCAGACGTGAAAATCATGATTGATTTACGTTAGTCGGATGAGTCATCTCTCGAGATACAATCATCTGCGCTAAATTTCACATCTTTTTAAATATTGTTTATAAAATTTAATTTTTCCGAACAATTTTTTTTCCTTAACAATTTTTAAACATTTTTTATACATTTTGAATGAAATATTGAATTTGGAAAATCACAAAAAATTTTGATCAACAATTTTTGTTTGATATTGTTAAACAAAATTAAAGTAATAATTCTGGCAATTTTCCTTATTCGATTGAATTTAAGAGAAAAGCTGTCGATTTATGGAAAAAAGAAAAAAAACAAAACAAAAATAAATGGAATCCAGTTGGCAATTAAAATTAATTAGCATCCCTTTTATCCGCGTAGGCCGCAGAGGTAATGCCTCTTTCGAAATGAGACTTTCACATCGGGGCCAGGAGAGCTCAAGGGAGCGTGTTAAAAAGGGAAGGTCGGGCTGTTTGGATACAAATATAGTCCGCGCAACAAAGACAATTTTGCTGCTGGTTTTGCAGCGTGCGATGGGAAAATACAAGACGCAAAACCGGACGAAATTGTGGGCAACGGGAAAGCTCGCTGGCGAATAACGAGCAATGCCCGAAGAGACTCGAGGAGTCGATGGAAACGGCCGAAGAACAAGCCGAACAGGCTTCGGGGAGACAAAAAAGATGGGAGCAAAGATGGGAGAGAGCATCCGGCTGTTATCCTCGGAGTTCTAATGACGGATCTAGTCGGTCCAGCTGATTAGTAACGTCTGGTATTGATTTTGCTGGCGATGGCGGCGCGAGCGCAGCGCACACAAGCGCATACGTAATCGCTATAGCTATAACAATATATGTGTCCGAGGGGAGGGGAGGGGAGGGGGGAGCCACACGCACACGTGCATTCCATTTGGCAATTTTCGTGTGCTTTTGGAGGCTCGAGCTGTCATCTCGAGTTGGCATCCACGTTGACGTTATTTGGCAGCAGCACTGGCTCATTCCCTTGGTTAAATTTAGTTCTAATTATGTAATGTCGGAGAATCGAATGTCCAGCAGAGGCTGAGTCATCGAGGCTGGAATCGGTTGGTCATCGACTGGTCAGCTCCAAATCGGGACTTGGACGCGATCGTTATCGATCCGAGGAGGAAGAGAAGCAGCGAGGTTGGATTGAAAATGGGCGAGCGTTGGCTGGGAGTGACAGATTCATGGCGGGGCTTTTACCTGCGCAGAGAAACGGCGGCTCCTTCGAACAACTGTGCTCGAGCTCGTGGCAGGCGACGCGTACGCTCTGAGCGAGGTGCGGACACTCCATTTTGGACTGCAGGCCTCGTGCACGCCAGATCTTCCCGTCGCTGGCACTCGCGCGTCGCGACTATCCCTCTCTCTTTCTCTCTCTCGGCCTTTTTTTCTCTCTCTCTTTGTCTGTTTCTGTCTAACGTTCGCCCACGGTTCGACAGCGTCCTTTGTTAGCGCTCGTCTTTTGTCTATTTCGAGTCCGACTGCTCGCGAACACGTCGTGCGGACGTTTCACGCGTCACATATTGTGCGCAGAAACAGCAGCAACGAGCTTGCCAGCGGAGAGCGCCGCTGGCGGCTGGCCGGCCCGGACTAACGGACTCAGCACCATGCGCCAGCAGCGGCATGCGCCAACATCCTTCTCAGAATGCCTCTCTCAGCTTACAATACACACTCTCGCTCACACCACATCGACCAACACACAATGCGCCGAATCACACCGTCGACGCGCCCTCTGCTGCCGCGAGACAACATCTACAGGCTCAGCGACCCCACGAACGAGCTCCCCACTAACAGTTCCTCCTCAGGCCTTTCTGCACAATGTCACGGTGCGGTGCGTTTTTTTTATGATTCCGGCCCATTTTAATCTTTCTTCTTTTTTGTTTACTTCGTTGCAGTCTTTTTCTATTGTTTATTTACCTTTACAGGTCATTCATTCAGGATACATTTGCTTTGTTTTCATTTGTTGTTGTTTTATTTTCATATTTGTTGTTTTTACATTTATCTAAAAAAAAAGTTCAAAGGACTCTGCTTAGGTTGATATTATACAAGGAAATGCTTTGGATAGAAATTTATTTTGTTTTGCTTTCATTTGTTTACTTTTCATTTTTTTTGTCCTTGAAGTTGTATTGTTGTTTTTTTTTTGTTTGGTTATTTCGGAACACAATACAACTTTAAAAGCTTTTTTTTAATTGTTTACATTCAAAGGTCATTCATTGTTATCATCTACTTTTTTCTTTTATTCCTTTTCTTTGATTTAATCATTTTGTTTTCATTTTTTTGTTTTCATTACCAACAATTATTTATTCTTTTAACAGGGTAATAAATGAGAAGGAAAATGTTTAGAATGATTAAGTAAGAAAATGTTTTGAATGAATTTAATTTAAATTGCTGTGATCAGTTCGAATATGTTGAATAAACATAAACAAATATAAAAGGACGCATAAAACTAAATTGTATCATTACAAAGTCAATAAAACCGCCAAATGTTGTATTTACTGCAACGCCATCTTGGTTTGCCGACCAATCGTGTGTTTTCGCGATCGGCCTGTGCTATATCTTTGATCGCCTTGACGCAGAACGCGCACTCGCTGCACATCAGTGTTTCGCGAACTGACAATGCAAGTTCCATCGCATTTTCCACGTGACACACGGTCCATTTAATTTTTAAAAAACAGATAGAAATGAAAATAATTGCGAAGCGTCAACGGTCCGCAGGACGCTTCCTTAGCGCAAAGGTGACACCTTAACCTTGAGCTGAAGGCAAAACAAACAATCAGAATCATTGATAACCTTTGTTTACATGGTCTCTTTAAATGATCCAATTGTGTCATGACAGACAAATTGACATTTTACATTTTTTCTGCAATGTTTTTAGTTTTGAATTCATGTTTCTGTTTTTTAGTAAACAACAGACTATTCGTTGTTGACGAGAAAGCTTTTTTGGCGGTTTAATTGTCGACTAAAACGATCGCATTCCTTTCGACCTTGCAAATGAAGATTTGATGAGGAAATTCAGCTGATGAGCAAAAAATCGGGACAATAATTATCATGACATGGGTGGGAATTTTGGGCGGGAAAATACGACATCTTCATAGGATGCGACTTTTTGACCAGGTAATTTCGAATGTTTACAAACATATTATACGAATATAATAGCAACAAAAATCCAAACAATAAAAAATTTTTGTCTACATTTTGACTTAAAATATACATAACAACTGAAGATATCCCATTTAAAATAACATTAGAAATTTTGAAACGTCACTTTTTGTATTTGTACGAGCCATCACAATAGATATATTTTCTGAACAAGATTCATTTTAATGTTTTCTGTTTTTTGTAGAGTTGCCGGCGGAGGAGTCATCGAAAATTTTGTGTTCCTGTTATGAAAAACAGATGATAAGGTAAATAAAACACTCTAATATGAATTAACAAAATATTAAGCGTTAAAACAAATATTTATTACTGGATCTAGAAATTGTTGTCAAACAATTTTTCCCCAAAAAATACTGTTAAAAAGAGAACAGTCATTGCACTATTCAACAAAGTAAGCCAATTAGCATTGAATTGTTATGTTTGTTGGAAGCTAAAGATATTTTTGTTTCCATAATGTTATTTGTTTTGTTACCATAATTTGTGTGGTACATGCGATATCGATTTGATACCTACATGTGATACATGAAGTACAGAGTACAAGCGCATAAATAGCAAGTGAGCTCGATTCACTTTAGATTTCACCGAGTAATGTTTCTCTTTGTCAGATGTCAGCACTATCAATATTTGCTGTAATTATGGAAATTGCTTTTTTATGTAAAAAAATATTTACGTTGGAGAGACATTTAACAGTTCCCTTTTTCTCGAAATGAAAATGAATGAAATGTAACTATAAAGCATAAAAACATTTCAGAACAATTAAGTATAAGTAAGACACAACAAATAGATATAATTTTGAAAAAAGATATAAAAAAATAGTACATAAACCTTCAACAATAATAATTATGCAGTACAAACAAGAACTAAATAATTCTTAAGAAATATTTAAAATACTCTAAAAAATATTTTATGTTTGAAATTTAGAGACATGTGCTTTGAGGATATTTAATTGAAAATTTAAACTCAATGAGTATAATTAAATATAATGTGAACAATTGGTTAATTTAAAAAAAAAACATAATTAATTGTTTAAACAAAATTCCTGGATAAAAAGAGAGAGAGAGAATTTGTATAGAATTATGTTATAATTGAATATGATTAAAGTGTTTAAAACGGCAAGTAGCATTTTGCTCAAATGTAATTTCTTAATTAACTTTTCTATATAAAGGAATTATATAATCGACGAAATGTGATGAAATGTTGGGTTAATACAACTTACCACTTTTTAAATAAGCAAAAAACCCTAACTTGATTTAATTTAAAGAAAATCTAGTCTAGTTGGTTAAAAACAAATGAAAGTGATTTCAATGAAATGAATGGTGTATTGTTATCTTTCATATTTACCTGCATTAGAATTTATATAATTATAATTAAATTTCATACATTGTGATAAAAGAAATTAATTAATTAGAGAGATAAAAGAAAGATATAAGAAAGAATAATGTTTCAACCGAACTGATAACAACGTGACTTTTTTCTTCGTTTCTTTATTATTGTCGATTTTATGTTATTCATTAGATTGTTTGCTTTCATCTTTTTTTATCTACAAAAATATTCCTATTTACAAATTATTAACAAACGAATAAATTAAAAATAAAATTCTGCAAGTACTGAATTGGTAATGAAAAAAGTAATGAAAAAAAACAACATATCATGTTTATTCTTCCAACTTGAAATTCAAATTCAATCTCAATTTTTAATATTGAAAAACAACATTGAAAAATGAAACGGCCTATTCAATATACGAAAAGTGGAACGAAAATTACATATAAGGAAAGACAAACATCTTATATGAACCAAGAAATTTTTTCAATAGCAAGACAATTGTTTATTTAAAAGGTGGGAAAGTCTGTTTTTTCATTTTGACGAGGTTGATTTCTTATGAGTTCTCTTTAAAATGATGATAAAACAAGTTGATGATACAAAAATTGTTAAGAAGACATCAGTTTAAAGATATTTGTAATGTAAATTTGCACAGGTAGCTTGCAAAATATAACTGTTAAACATTGATCAAGACTAAAACAATATTTTCGAGAAATGTGAATGTTTTAATTAATTTGATAAAAGAGAGAAACATCTAATTGTTTTTGATACAAAAACTCCGCAGTTTTTCCAAAGTAGAGAATATTAAACGAACAAATCCAGACCGAAACAAATGTATTATGAAAGTTATCAACAGAAGAAATGAAATGTAACTGAAAATCCAGCACGAAAAAGATTCAGTTATTATTCACAGTTCAAACGTTGAAATTATATTTATTATGAAACAATTTATTGAATTAGTTATTATTTTGATCCGATGCAAAATTTATTGAAAATTCAGCTACACTTGTCCTTTTTGTATGACAATAGAAACCAAATTTAAATTTATCACCAGGCGTCGCCACTGTATATAACAAAACCATTCCAACTGCGAATCTTATCAGATTATATTTCACCAATTTATCATAAAAAATAGAAAACAAAGAGTTTGTTTATATTTCGTTTCTGTAAGTCAATTCCAGGTGGTGCCACTATCGATATAACAACACCGTTTTGAATGATGAATATAATATAAAAAAAAACTTGAGTCCAGTGACTAAAACAACAACCAAGAATGGGGCGGTAAAAAGCGCGTGTGCGATTGATCGTCGGGGGAGGTTTGGGGTGACGGGGGGAGGGGGGTGGTGGTTGCTCGTGAATCGGACATGGCTAGTGCGAAACGCCGGCGATAAAAGGCGGTTCGTTTGAGAGCGCGCGGCGACGGCGCAGTGGGCCGCGCGCGACTGACGGGAGATGGCGGCTGCTCGGCGAAAGGCGGCGCGCGCGTGGGAGAAACGTCGAGTTTGTTTATCGGCTAAGTGAGAGCGCCGCTCTCAGTCAGTGTCGCGTAGCAGAGTGTGCGGGTCCGTGTCAAAAGTGGCGAGGTATCGCGCGCAGCCGAGCAAATTTCGCGTGCGGACAGGCCGCCGTTGCGGGCGAGCACCGATGCTCCAATTCGCGCCGTTTGACATATCATGAGAACCGGACAGTAGCCCAACTATTTTTTTTTTCATCTCAACACCGCTCTCCTGACTTCCGTTCCTGACTCACTGACCTCGCATCACGCTGAGCATCCTAACGGTTCAGTACGAAAACTTCGATTTCAGGTTCAGTCTTTTGTTTACTTTTGCGTCAACATTTGTTTTTCATCTCGACGCCCCGCGCGTTGTTGTTTATCTTCAATTTTTTTCTTCGTCGGATCACAGTTGACACTCGATCTGATTACATTACAGTGCATCACAGATATAAAATTGCAACCGCGGAAGATGTCTCGCGTAATGACATTTTGCAATCAACATTGTTTACTTATTTGAAGGTGGTTTTTTTTTCAAGGTCGTAACAATGTTTGCAAAACGTCCCATAATGTGAACAATTTTAAGTTATGAAAACTGAATCGAGTTTTCATATTTGAATTTGAAGAGATGAAAATTCGTTGTCCGGGAGTGAAAACAAGAAAATGTAGAAAGAACGTTACGCAGTTGGGATAGGTCTGTTGTGTTGTTCTGGAGATGTAGAATATAAAAGGCGATTGCGTTGCGTAAAAGTGCATGACCGCGGAAAGTGGCGTGAAAAGGCAAAGGATGTTCTGCACTTGATTCGAAATCTCGGAAGTGTTTAGGATTGAACTTAATGATTTCAATGCCGTGCCGTTTGAAAGTTGCCCTGACCAATCAAGTGTTAACCTAACTTTCCTGTCCATTGCTCTCAATCGCCTCTCTCTTTTTAGCCGTCTCGCTCGCTTCTCTTTCTACCGGCTCGTCAGCTGACGAATCCCCGTGAATCACGCGTACAACTTTCTCCTCGCTCGCACATAGACGAAACCCCGATTATGGTGGAACCGGCGACGCCACTGCGATTAGAAAAAAAAAGTGACGCGTTTTATTCCTTCCTTCTGCCTCCCATTTTCTGTCACCTTTTTTTCTTTCATTTCGTCAAATATTTTACTTTCAAATTCATCAATCAGGAACTTAAAATTGTGTGCGTGAGTTTTTTTTTCTCGTTTCGTTTTCTCGTTGGAAATACCCAGTTTTTAAGTGACAGATGAAATGGGAGGGAAAAAAAATTTGATTGAAACAAAATTTCAATTCCGAAATTCAGTGGAGTTGGAATTGTTCAAACAGATGGAATTGAATATAAAGAAAAATCTTCCATGACCATTCGGATGTATCGAAATTAAAAATAAAACCGGTTCTTGATGGTTCGCAATTATTATTATCAACGCTGCAGAATTTCGTGGAATTTTGTTTTTGTGATTTTTTTTTGTTTGGTAATATTTTTTTTGTGTATTACAATCTTTCGCACTGCTCTTGGCGTGTTGGATTTATCGCTTTATATAATCGCGTTATGTGACGCAGTTTTTTGTAATACTAAACTGTGAGAAATGCGATTGTAACTGGTTTCACTGTTTTCAGAATCGAAAAATTCATCAATCCCCAGATCTACCGTTGCTTTTTGATTGATACGTTTAATGCCTCACAGCGGAAAGTGTGAAATCGTTACAGTTTTTTTTTTTCGTGTAAAAGAGTCGTATTGTATCCTTCATGTGAAGTTGAATGACCCAACTATATAGTTACTGGTACTGTTTCACTGCCATGAAAAGATTATCGATAATTTTGAACGCTTTTTACTACCTCAAAAACTAATAGTTTTTTTATAATTTTTATGATTCTAGTTTTTTTTTCCTTACCAAAAATATAAGATTTACAATTCAGTTTTTTTTTCAATGCAAATCAATGTTTGATTTGAAATAGGCACTTTCAGCTTTTAATTGAACAAAGTTTTTACACTTGTGAAACAAAGGATTGATTCTTTTATTTCTGGGTATTACAAACAACTTTTGACATAACGAAATGAAAGACTTTTAATTTGCTCAACGATATACATGTTAATTAAAAATGATTTTGCATTTTTGACATTTAAAATGAAGAATTTTCGTTTGTATTAAGTTTTTTTTATTGAGACTTTTTTTAAGTCAGTAACAAAAATCGACAGTAACGAAATGAAAGACATTTTTCAATTTTCTTTCAATCGAACGGTTTATTTAAAACCGATTTTATGATTTTAAAATTAAAATGACCTTTTTTAAATTTTTTATATTACTTTTTTCATTGCATTAAGTAACAATAAGTTTCCAATAACAAAATGAATTCCTTCTTTTTACAATTTTAAAATTATAAAAATAAAATTTTTTACCTCGCATTTTTTTAATTCTCTTCAAACTTGAGAAACAGTTTTGATTGAAAATAAAAATAATAATAAAGTGATAACAACTTTTGAGCAGGGAAAGATTAATGAAGGTCATCACATTTGAATGCTGATGACTGTTATTAGCTTCATATTCACGGTTTCCAAGTTTTATTCATGAAAATGTAGGTACAATTTTTGAAATTTCCTTGCAGTTCCGAATAGTTTCCTCGGATGCCTGTAATTTCATATCAACTAAGTGCAGTGAAAGGAAAGAAGCGCCCCTTCAACTTTGCTTTTATTTTACGCTTTTCGACATTTTGTGTACAACGTTCAATTCAATTTCGCTCTGCTTTTTATTTTCGCCCTTTCATCCTCCGACATTGTAAACTTTGCGGCCTCGTAATAAATCCGACGAGCCCCCGAACTTCTTATCATTACAAAGTCAAACATTACATAACAACTGGTCCATCTTCCTAATTAAAAAAAAAAAAAATTATTAATTAACTAGTTGGTAAATTTAAAATGTGTTTTGTACGTACAATGGATGTTTGCAATATATGAATTTGCAATATCATTTTGCAGTTTCTCAAGTTTGATTATGAATTTCCTCATCTTTGAAAAAATATCTTAATATTAATCAAATACAAATTATATCTTCCAGGGAGCGATTCCAAACGTAACTCATTTTCATATCAGCTATTCAAATTCCTCCGCCGAAAATAACTTACAATTTAAATGGCACAGAAAATAAGTTCCATCGGGGTGTGTGTGAGAGAGATGGTAAAGAGAAAAAAAAGCAAGTATCCTTGGAGTCGCCCAAATGTTGTCCCAAGCGTGCCATTAGAAAAAAGCTCAAAATCGTTATAAAATTAGAATGCAAATTAACGAATTTACATTTGATTTGAATAATTGCAACATCCGTATTATAGGTTTGCAAAGTTATTTCAGACTGCGTGTAATTCATTGTCCCCCACTTTTAAACTCTACATTACTCTGCGATTAGGGGTTTAACTACAATTATGTCGAAATGACTCCTTAAATGCTCGTGGCAATTATTTTTAAACGAATAGAGAGAAAGTTGCGATTCGCTGAGTGAAAAAAAAAAAAAAATTGTCAACATTATCTGTTATTCATTTATATCGAAGAGGTAAAATATATAACTAGTTGAGAGGTCGCATAATTAAAAAAAAAAAAAAAAAACGAAACAAATTTTTCGATCGGAAAAATGACCAATCGAGTTGAAAAAAGTGCGCCGATGTTTCTTCACCGCATTTTTTTTCTGCTTGTTCATGCAATTTTGCAAACTTCACGTCTGGATAACAAATGAAAAAAAAATTGGACCGAAACATAATTAAAGTTCAATTTCATTTCCAGATGAAAGGATCCAAAAAAAAGAAGTGAATGGAAAAAATAATGCAGGATGCATTTAAAAATTTCCTGCGCAAAAAGTCGCGCGCGAACTTTGTAACAGTGAAAAATAAATAACAAAGAGTAGTTTTCATTTTGCTGGAGAAATAATTGCGCCCCGGCATTACTTGTCTTGGCGTCAGTCGCGGATTTGTGCCTGGCGTTGCTGGGTACCTATATATTTTAGTTGTATTAAATTTTACCTATAGCGTCGGAGGCATTTTTTGTTCGTTACAAAACAACCCACTTTCGTTGAGAGTGCGATGGTGTCGGAGCGCCGCGCTGCTCGCACGAAACTTACGACGAGTTTACATTTTTCCGCTACCGAGAGCTGTCGGGAGCCACATTCAGTCTCGTACAAAAAGACCCAGCTCGCATGATTTCTTAATCTGATTTGCTGTTACGGCTCGAAACCTTTTATCAAGATATCCATTTTTAAATGTAATTGCCCCCACACTTTTAGCAAACATTATGCTTTTCAATTGAACGATTCCAAAGTATATTTGTTTTTTCCCTGGATTATATACTATACACTTCCTTGCTTTTCAATTTCGGCCCGGAATGCGCCGTAACTTTTCTTATACACGTTCAACTTCATACGCTTTGCACTTTGTATGAAATTCATTTTTCCCCCCGAGGCACAAATTTTGTAAAGCGATTATGAAAGTGGAAAATAGTCGCAAGGAAAAGATTATGAAAAAATATTGTTGAAAAATGTTGTAGAAAATGGTGTACATTTGGAAATTTTACATTTTTTTCATCGTTCCATTTTAATGTTGAATTTTGGTTCTCAGGAGTTGAAGATAACAATTTTTCCAAGTGTACCAACGGGTGAAGCTTATCACAAAATTCATATTTGAAATTGAAAAATCAATTTTAATAAACAATTTTAATTGTTAATGCGAAAAAAATGAAAAAAAAACAATTTTATTACAAAATTTTCTTAATTCGAACATTTAGAATATAAATCCACAAAAATGTTACCAGAAAATTAACTCCTTTAAGGTTTGGCGAAAAATGGGTTAAACCAACAGTGGTCCCGTTACTTTGATTATTAATTCGTGTAATTAATTTTCATTAATTGACAATTTTGCCCTTAACATAAAACATTGACGCCCGCATTGGCCACAGTGCAATGTTCGATCCTCCTCTTTTATTTTCAGTACCTCGTTGTTTTATTGCAAAAGTAATTCGATTATAATCATAAATTGCATTACGTTGTTATATTCAATTGCAATGTTTCATTGCAATAATACTAATAACATGCAATTTCCGGCTATTACGAGGGACCGTTTAAGCTGCAACATATTCAGAACAAACAAATCCGCATGAAATTCGTTTCTGTGTCCCACTTATTTTTGGGCTCATACATCTTGTCATGACGTAATGTTTGCTGTTAATGTTATTGAAAAAAAAAATTCAAGAAAAATGTCTTTTCTTATGAAGATACTTTTTATCATTCAATTTTTTTCAATATAAATTTTATTATATCACTGTAAAAAGTGCTGGCTCATTTTTAAACACAATGTTTTATTTTTTCCACATATTTTTTGAAACATGACGATTTTTTACTGAAAACAGTTTCAACAGTGAGGACGAAATGTTTTAAAATAAAATGTCACTTTTTGTCGTGATTTTAACATTAACAATGTACATAAAAGAGTAGTCAATTTTTTGTTGGATGAAAAATAAATTTCATTCATTGTTAATATTTAATAAAAGTTTATTATTAATAAACAATTTTCTGTTGGTTTAAACGAACTTTTGAAATTGATATCACTCATATTAACAACTCATGAAGAAATTTACGTCTGGTCCAATTAACAATTACTGTTTTTTACATAATTATTTTCAGATAATTATTTTCTTGATTTATAGTTAACGTTAGAAATTGTAAAAGTTAAATGAATACTTTTTAGTTGCTATTGCTTCTGAGCTGGAATTCGGTCACTCGTTCTCTTCCTCATTTATAAATAATTATTGACTCGTTTAAATTTGATTAAAAAATGGGAATTTATGGTTAAATAGTGTATGTCTTGGTTGATAAATATATTATTTTCTTAATTGATTAATCATTTTCATTGAAGCAATTTCAGCAATTCTCATTAACGATTGCTTACTTTTCAATCCAATTTATTTTTTATTGTTAAAATTAAGTTAACGTTGGATAAACATTGGGTCTTTTGTTATCCAAATCTTTTCTGACATTTAAAATTCAACTTAATAAACATCGGTATAATAATGGTTGCCTGATATTAAACCAACATAGTAGTTCATTCATGCAACGAATCTGGTCAGTAACTCTGAAAAATGAACTGGCATGATATTCAAATATAATTTTGAACTGGCATAGTTGCATCATAAACTTGAACTGGCATAGTCTTGAGAGAGAACTTGAACTGGCATGTTTTTTAAATTTTTAACCCTCATAACATACAGTGACAAGTTACAAAATATAAAAATTTGCACATTATGTTGGGTTACTGGCTATGTGGGGAGCACAGCGGTATCAGTGATTCTGCGAATGACCTCCACGCGACTCTGGTTTGGGTCAGCCTGATCACTTTCGACCAGGATTTGCCGGCCTGTCGATAACAAATTGATTTATAATAATCTAATTATTGCTGCCTGTTTTAATCGACAGCAAATTTCGATTCGTTCATTAGTCATAATCAAAATCTTCAATTTCATCAAATGTTCGAAGTAATTATTTGATTTTATACAAATATGAATTCGAATAGTAATATAAAATAGTATCAAATGTTATCATATCATAACACAAAATAGCATCATGTATCACCTCTTCTTTTTATTATTTTACATTTTGATTAAATAAATTTAAAAATAAAACCACAAATAAAAAAAATGAACATTTGATACTATTTCAAGTTATATAAAAGCAAAATATTGTTTTTCACGTTCATTTTTAGAATCAATTCCAAATTCTCCGATATCAATACTAAAAAGATTAATTGCGAGTCCATTGTTACGTGACAATTGTCGACGAGTGACATCCACTCTAACGAATGTTTATATTTAGTGTATGAATGGTAACATAATAATGAATCGAGTAGCGGCTGCTTGAGAGTAACGTCAATATTTCTCATTAGTTTCAGGCTCAAAATATTCGCCTGCGCACGAATCATTTAATCCGCGCGACCGTGCGCGTTATATGCACTTTTATAAATCGGTCAACAGTTAGAATATTAATTTTGCCTGCGTTTAGTTGTAAATCAATGCACCCTGTCCTCCAGGATACAAGCAGGGTGCCCCGGTATAATTCACCAGCATAATATCGCTTGCGTAAATGTCACTCTACAAGTCCGATAATAGCGGTAGCCAATGCCGTTTGATTACAGCTATTCGCGTTCGAGCATTATTCAAACGTGTGTCCAACGCCCGTGCGCTCATCACTTTTGTCGCGGTAATCACGCAATTTTATAGCCGCTCAAAAACACATCTGAAAACAATTTTCATCAGTTCAAAAAATATCAAACTTTGCCGCACGTTGTGAGCATCTGCTTCTCTTCATTGTCTTATATTTTATTGGACTTGAAGTTTTCTATTCAAAAAGACCTCATTCGATTTATTTCTCTATTTTAAATAAAATTTAATATTAAATAATTATAATATAATATTTGATATATTATATTGCAATTTTTTGTTATAATCATGATTGAATCAAATAATAAAGGGAATCAATATGGTCACATATCAGGTGTTGCTTTCTATGTGAAAGTAATTGTTCAAAATATTCGCGATATATAAACCACGGGATGAAATAAACGAAAGCATACGAAATAATGTAGATCAATTTAACCGCGAATAGTAGCGGTGATTTGGATTACACGATACGCGTCATATAATTTCCAAACATTATGATTGCTCAATGTAAGGCGATTAATATTATTTGCAAGTGCGCAATTCAGCCTGGGAACAATATTTATTCTTTATTGCCGGCTGCAAATTGAACGATACCAATGAATTAGTATAATCAGAGATTAGTCAAGATTCATTTTTCACGGCTGATGAATAATTTTTACAAAATAATATCTAACATATTTTGAATAAAAAATAATAAATTAAAAAAAAAATGAACTTGAAAAACAAGGAAAAAAATCTTGGGGTTTTTTGTTAGATAGTGCCGCATTAGTTCAGGATCTTATTTGATCTAGATTTTATTTATCGATGTGTGGAATGTTAATAAGCTTGTCATCAAAAATAGCGCATTTCATTTGAAAAGTAAAATTTTGGAATTGGAGCAGTTGGGAATCAGTTATAATTTTCCCATTAAATGTTTCATATATTAATCTGCATAGAAAAAACTATAATTACAATAATCCACGTGGGTTTTGCCCTGTATTTGCGCAATTCGTGTAAATTGTTGTAATGCAATAATATTTGACCGATTTGTGTATCGCCTTATTGTGATAAACGGCAATATATAATCTACTTTTTTGCACCGTGCCCTCGACTATTGCATGCAAATCAGGCACTGGCTCTCCTCTTTTTTTTTTTTTTATTGGAATACACATCCGTAGCAAAAGCATATACTTGTATATTGGCTCTCGGTAATTCAGACTATACTTACTCAATATTTCTCGAGCAGTTTTCGTCGTCGAGTCACATAAAAAGTGCTGACAGCATATTATGGGTATATATTTCTCATCGCATGTAATGCTTTACAACTCGTAAATATTGATTCACATATTTATAGGTCGAGTCATTCCACGATTCGGGAATTAAATATTTCTACATCAAACGCCGCGTCTGGATATTATATATGCCACAAAGAATAGGAACGAGGCTGGCCGTATGAAAGACGTTATGCTGCACACGTTTCCAAAACACGTGAGAGCACGACAACTTTCCACGACTTTTATTCGTTATCGGTATTTTGCTTTTCTTCAACATAATAAAGTACAACATGTTTTTAGATACTCCTTAGAACTGTCAAATATGCGCCGATAAAGAATGACAAAGTGAAGATCACAGCGAACGAACAAGAAAAGAAATATGAAATGAATGCTTTTTGCTATTTCGAAGCTTTTGCCATCCAATTATTAAGTGACTCGTTCATTTTTTGTGTTCATCCTCCTAGGACAACTAGTTTTATCGTTGCCTTTTCATTTTGTCTTCCATCCGATAAATATAAATTCGCCCGCTGTTATTATTTTATTTTTATCATTTTTTACATGTCAAAAGACTATACCAACTAAATATGGAAAGGTAATAACATTTTATTGACTTTTCTGCTTGTCAATAAACGATCATTTTTAAGAAAAGGGAAGCCAATATTTACAATTGTATAATGTTGATTGTACGATATTTGTAATCGAAGGGCAATCCCATTTATTGGAAGGCTAGATTGAAAAGTATAAAAGATGAGAAAAATATGGAATAAACATAATAGTAATCGTATTTTTGTTTTTTTGTAAGAATATCATTCTTCGAATATTCACCACAATCGTTTTAGAACAGACCGGGTGTGATATTATTTACACATTGGACACCGCGGGGGGGATGGCCGCATGTGCCAAATTGTGACGCTGAAATGTATTCCGCCATGAATATCAAGTTGTCGTTACTCTGCTCCTCAGTTCGACTTCTCATTAATAACGACGGGACTTTCACTGCCGAGATATTATATCGTGCTTCATTTCTCAACCGACTATAACTACTAGGCAAACGCTACTTTTTTTTAAGAAACCCGGATTTTTGTTGCGAAATAATATGCATTCAATGTCCAGTCTGCAGTTCAGATAACTGTAAAATGGTGTATCATTTTTTGTAACTGACCGGACTGTTCGGTTTTTAATTTTCACCGAAAAGCGCAATGATTGAAAATGTGACTTTTCATGAATTTTTATTAAAAAATGCATGATTTCGTTACTGATTAAAAAGTTGAAGTATAAATAAAATTTATATATTGCAACGTGTGTGAGTTACGCTGACAGCAACATTTTCATTTGCAGCGACTTTATTAATGACTCCCCCCCACCCCCCACCCCCGTTCGAATGTCATTATAATTGCAATGAGACAAATTCGGTTCCATTTGCATAAATTACACTGCCGATCAATTTATTACGAATCTCCTATGAACGTGTGCTGAAGGTGGAAATTCAACGTAATACGGATATTCAAAAAGTTTAATTTATGTCACGTGAAAACCTGAATCAATAGAATGATATAGGTTAGGTTGAGCCCTCATGGATGAAAATATAGTTGCTAAAATATATTTCATTTTATTATACTTATTGCCGCTTTTTATAAACTTTTTATATACAAAATATATTTTATANNNNAAATATAAACCGAATATTATACTTATTGCCGGAATATATTTTACATACAAAAAATATATTTTATTTATATTTTCAAAATATATTTTCGTCCGTGCGGGAGGGAAGACAAAATGAGGTTATATTGATCGTATAGAAATGAACATAACCTCACTCTCGTTACCACTGACAATTTTATAGTGGAAATTCCAATTGACAGTTGGTTGAATTTTTTCGCAGCTTCTTTCTTTCGTTGAGCAATTTTTCCAGATGTAAATTCATTTGATTAATCATTTGAACACTGTAATGGGTTCGTGTGATTAGTTTTGGCGCGATTGACGTGTTCCATTTAAAATTGGATTGCAACATTTCAGGAGAAATTTATGTATCACAGAAAAGCATGTGAATAAAATGTTCATAAATGGCAGTTTGTTCTGTCGACCACTTGGATTAAAAATAATAATATTATATTAACCGTAATATTTAAAAAATTCTTCCGTGTAAAAACCGCCCATATATTCATAATTTTTAAAATTTGTTGCTCAAATAAAAAAACTTGATTAACTGAGGATCGAACCCGGGTCTCGTGAGGTGAAAGTCTACGATCTTATCCACTACGCCAAAGTTGTCTTTAAAGATGAAAATGTTTTTCTAAATATATATATCATCCTAATTAATTCTAAAGTAATTAAAAAGCAAGACAATATGCTAAATGTATTAGATTTTTTTTAGCAACTCAAGTTTATTATTAAGAACATAAAAAATTAATTTCAAACAAAAAGTGTCAAGGCTTTGAAATCCTCGGACAAATTTAACTCTTGAGAGTTTTTATGCTGTTTTTATATTGTGCGTATGGAGAGCGTCGGTCAGCTGAATGGAAGTTGATTGTGTGTATAGATTGAATGATACATTTCGCTAACAAGTCTTACGTAAGATTTGCTCAGGATTGCTGTGATCAAGGTTATAGAACATGCAACTCATTATATATAGTCTCACTCTTAACTACAACAAAAATGCATTGAATATTTAATATACAATTTTTGTACAATTACGTTTATGTTCTTGAATTATACATGAGCTGCTTTTTTGGCTACTTTTTTTTTAATCAACGGGTTTCTCTTGATCTATCTTGCGTTTTTATTTTTGACCAAGATTTCATTCTTCTGTGATCTCGTCCATACCCCGTTCGAAGCTCACTTCTGAAAAATTTACTGCGGTATCATGAGAACTGAGTTTAAATTTTGAATCAATTACTATACCTTTGATATCCAATTTCTACAAATAACATAGTAAAGTTTCACTCTTCATATATCCACAAAAACTATTTTCATTTACAATCAAAAACTTCTGGTTATTTTATTTTCTCAACAATGTTTTTGTTTATTGCATTCATTCGTTTGACTGCCATCAAAAAAACACGAAATAAAAAATAATATTTTTATCAGAAATATTATTTAGAATAACAAATTCACAGTGGGAATAAAAAATTTGTATCTCTCGTATACACGTTTTGCAATTTATTGAATTCAGAGATCGAGTTAAAACATTAGAATTGAAGTCACAGTCATGAATTAAAAAGCTGTTGAACAAATTGATTTACTCTTTCATATGATGAACAACTGTGTATCGCACGCCCGTGAATAATTCAGAAGAAAATGATATTCGACCAAAAGTGATAAATTTGATCCGCATATAACGAAATGAATCGCAACTTGGTCACGGTTGGAAAAATCATACCGACTGATTTCCGTGCGTAATTTAATATCAAAGTTTCGCAATTCACGCGTGTCAATCAGATGAAACGTCACGTATCGATGCGCTCTCCCCAAGTTGCACACACAATTCCGCGGATTAATCACCGACTGCATAACACAATTAAAATTATTTTAACACTCAGATGAACATCAAGTGTCAGTATAATTTTTGCGTCATGGAATATTTTATCAACACGCCGATGGTAAATCGTCAAACATTTTGTCACGAGTTCTCGAGCTTATTGCTATTCCGATATTTTCAGAAGCCCGACGTTATCGGGATCCGGACGTTTATCAGGATGGCCGATACCGCCCAATGCTGACGCTCGGGATCCCTCTCTCACACTCCCTAATGTTCGTTTCTTCCGTTTAATTAGTCCCGCAAAAAAACTGTACTGACGTAATTTATTTTTTTTACCTCGCTTTATCTCCCAGTCGTTCAGTTTTACCCGAATTCACAATTAGTATTCCGCAACATTTACAAACTTTCATTGTCATTATCTGCTTATTTTATTTATTACGTTGGCTCGTTCGTTCACGTTTTTATCATTTCTTTTTTGGCTCACACGACAATACGATGTTACATTATTCATCGGTATTTATGTATATTTTGGTTTGTTCTCACTCAACTTGACAACTCACTTGAATGAAGGTGTTTTTGCAAGAGGCATGAAAAATTAATTGCCTCTGATTGGCTGAAACAAAAACCCTTTTCTGAATGCCATAAAAAAACAAAAACAAAAAAAAAATTTACAGGTGTATGCAAAGTTTGTAAACCAATGACCAGTAAATAGTGAAGAGTTTGTTCGGCTTCTTCCTCGCTTTTATTTTTTCAGATAGCCATTTTGAGACAAAAATATTATCTTCATGTTTTTGTTTAGTTTGGTATAAAAATTAAAAGACAAGTTTTTTTCGTTGGTTCATGTGTATAGTATTGTTAAATAATAAATCATGAAAAAGAAAAATAAAAAAGAAAACGAAGTAGAGACGAAAGTTGAATAATTGAATCACCTTTGCTTTTCATGTTTTGTAAAGAAATAGCGAATAGGTGGAGGAGAGAAAGAAAAATGATCTCGTGAGCAAAACAATCGTGTGATAAGACACCGTTAACCGAATCTTGGGGTCGGAATAAGCGTTGTCGATTGCCTTGCAGCCGCTCAGCCAAAAGACTTTTGCCCTTTTTCCCAGCGTGTGAAGAAAAAAAAACGAAAGGTGGCATGGCACGGCGCTCAGTTTCGTTTTCCCGAATCAGATCTCGTCCTGACGTGGAGTTGAAATTAGATTACCGCGGAGTTTCTCAGTTCTCATCGCGCGCGCGTTTTTTGGCACGCGGATTTTCGTGATTCCGAAGACGAAGAGCCACTTTGAAATTCGAACCGCGCGAAGACGACGATGAGACTGAAATCGAATAGATGAGGAGGCGCCCAAAAAGAGAGATATACTCGCTGATTCTAAATGCCTGTTGTTCTTTCAGATAAGAAGACGGCCCGGAGCTACTAAGCGGCGTCTGGATTTGCGAACAAAGTCTACGCACCAAACAATTGGCTCGCCCGGCTCTCTCGCTGTCTTTCAATCCCTTTCTGGATTTAGTCTTCATTATCCGCCATCCAATCGCCAGATAATCGGCCTAACGAGCTAAACAACAAAACATCGCTGAAAAGAATATAGTTCACAATTAAAACGAGTGGTACAAAAAGGTATGCTTTGTCTCAGTCGCCAGATTACGCCATCTTCATTTTTCTTTTTTATTTTGACGGGTTAGTTTAAACAATTTTAATTATAAAAAAAGAAAAAGTCTTACAAAGAACTGCCTTATTCAATACAAATTTTTTCAATAGTATTAATACCTTTTTTACCTCTGAAAAGTAATGGATAATAGAGAACATGTACGCCTTCATTTTTTGAAATTCTTTATATTATATATATATATATCTTTCAAGTTCTGAAAATTGCATCCGCGAAAACGTTATGAGAACGACGAAACTTTTATTTAGTGAGATTATATGTTTTATGCTTTGGTGTAAACAGTTTCCATATTTTCATATAAATCATTATAAACGCTCTGGCATAATGAGCGTCGTAAATCAAAGAAACACTGCAATATAAATAACCTGAATGTTAAACTTAGGATTATTTTTGAACGGAAAATTAATCTAAATAAAACTGGCGCAAGAAGAAACGGGGGGAAAACGGCCCGCTAAAAACACAAACCGCTTTTTTGGAAAAAAACGCCCCCCCCCCCCCCCCCAATAATTCGAGCTCTCAGCATAATTTGACGTTTGATTATTCTAAATTATTACCGCCATTAAACTAATCAACCTGAATTGCACTTTTACTTCAAACCTCCTAAACAACCTATAAATTTTCAAATGAAAGCGACCGGCGCCTCTCCGATGACAAAATTTTTTATCACCGTCACAGTGAAAGCGAGCGGGAAATGCGAAAATTCTTGGACGCATTTTTGTGTTCTGCATTGTCAACTCCGATGGGAAATCAAACACAAAAAACTTTTCGTTTTTGCGCCATGCTTTTTTCATATGCTAATTTGCATCATAATTTTCATCTTTTTTTTCCTCCTCTGCTCTTTCTCTCTCTCTCTCACTCTGAAATGGTAATTCCACACCTAGCTCTAATTTTTGCTCGCACGAATCAAACTAATTAATCCGTTTCAATATTTGCAGATTACAATGCGCTGTTTCGGTGTGCGAGTTTCGCTATTCCTCGGGGTTTTGTGTGTCGGTGTGTTGGCAAAGCCGGAAGCTAGGGCGCGATCACGGCCTACACCAATTTATACGAATCAGTTCGCGGTTCACATACCGGACGGAGCGGAAGTTGCAGACAGCCTGGCCAGCAAACATGGCTTCGACAACATCGGACAGGTAAGTCTCGCAAAACCTTTTCCTCCGATCTGTCGTACAAAAAGTGGGGAGAGCTAATGGTCAAATTTGTGAATGTAATGCGATTGAAATCAACACACCCGGAACCTGTTGGGTCGGTCTCCATATAGACAGGCCGGGTTATCCTGATCGCGCACCGCTGGTCAGCTCGGTTTTGTCAGTCATTGATTAGTAGACAGCCGTGCTTTGTAATTCAAGCTTGTAATTATGATGGCTACATCAGATAAATCGTTTACATAGAACTTAATGTGGGACACAACGATAATTAATTGTTCGATAGATTTTCGCGATGTTGCCATCAATTTTGAAAGGTTGATGAAACTAACGGGGGGGTTGCACATTTGTTTTTATCTTTTTTCTTTTTGCCGCATCGATCTTGCGCAATCAATATAATACTGGCGTTTAGTCGGTTATAAAAATAGCACCGAGACATGGTATCATGATGAATTGGTGTTATAAGAAGGAGTTATACGTCACTGGTCTATAACAACATATGGAAGATGTATGGATTCGTGAATGATTCCTCGAGGGGTGGGATATATTTATAGGACAAGTTATTGAGTGATTTTTGGTTACGTTTTTAGGCGCCTTGCGTTCAAAGCGTTCGAGTGTCTCGGGCGAATTGACAATTTGTAAGCCGAGGATGACAAAATGTTGTTGATACTTTGCAAAATATTTTCGCAAACGGTTTTCTCTCGTGTAAGCACAAAAGCAAACTTGGCGATTTGAAAAATGCATGAGAGAGAGGAGCAAACGAAGACGAAACACCGAGAGAATGTAAATTCAATACATCCCCCGAACTCTCCCCGCGATGCAATTCTTTTATTGATTGTGCGCGTATAATGCTCGGTGGTATTAGGATGTCATTTCCCAAAGGAAATATTCGCGCGACAAAATACCCCGAGTCGAAATATCTTGAGGTCGTGCCGTATATCGTGTATGAAATACCCCGCAGGTGGGATATATATTTCAACGATAATAGCGGATCGAACAAAATTGCTCATAACGCAAAACATCATGCATCGTTAATTTTTGGGGCCATCCAATTTTAATTCCTCGTTAGCTCTTCGTTACGCTTTGCATTTTATCGCGCTGCAAAAACCTTAACTTAAATTTTCCCTCCAAGCAGATTCTTATTCCGGCGATCACATTTTTGTTCATTAAAATGTGACCGCTGTTTTTTCTCCTTTGTGAATAAAATTAAAAACTAATTAGCAAGTCGTTGGTTCTTTTTTTATCGCGGATGCGGCAAAATCGGGCTTCAGACATTGTTTATCTGCAAAATGTCGTCTTTGCGATTTGATTTCATAATTTTGGGTAGTTAGTAAACACATCTGGAAACAGGATTTTAATGAAAGCAAATATGCTGACTTAAATCAAGTCAAGCAGTTAATTCGAAAAGAAATAAAATATAATTAATATTGATGAAGGTTTCCTTTTTATTGAATCCGGCTTTCTGAAAATGTTAAAAAAAAACCCCAAACGTCATTAAGATTTTGTTAACTTGTCTAAACCATATATATTGACTGCAACGATCGGATTGGTATAAACTTGTTTATTTTAAATAGTGCATTATTCGATTAGAGAAAATTGAACAACAATTGTGTTATATCTTAATTTTACAATTGGAGCGTTTCAATTTTGTGCTTAGTATATTTAATATTCATAAATTGCATTACCATTTGTTTGGAACAATTAACTGTAAAAAAAGTTCTTTTCACTCTAAAATAATTGTGATGGGTTTTAATAAACCTATTATTGTTATTACTGTTAATCAATAGTTTAATTAACGCACGAAACTCTTTTCGATAGATATTTGTAGTTGATTTAATTTGTTCAACAAGCTTTGCATATAATTTAATGCCATTTCTGTCGTTTGGAATAATTGACTTGAAAAGTTTGTTACTCTGAAATTATTATGATAGCTTTTATATAATAAAACCTATAATTAAAATTTAAACAATAGTTCAATGATTGCACGAAACTCTTGTGGACGGATATTTATATTTCATTTTATTTATTCCAATAGCTTTGCATTTTTCCAGATTAGATTATTCGTTACATGGTATATTAAATACGTTTTTATTATGTACATTCTCATTGTAACTTTCAAATAGGAAGAAGAGTTAATTAAACGGTACAATAAACGAATATATTTATTCGATTGGCAATATTTTTTTGTTCATAGAGCGTGCGTGGTTTCAGTTTGTCGACCAAATATGAATTTATTCAACCAGGGAAAACTAATTGCATAAGTGGGAATACGAAATTCGCTTTACCGTAAAACCAAATAATAAAAAATGTTTTTATTTGCGGTGCAGGCGCGTGGAAAGTATAATATAAACAAAATTACATCGTGTTTGTTTAAAACTTAATTTTAAATTAACAAAAACATCCGCTTTTTATAATAAATTAATGTGTAACAGATAGAGCCAACAACAGAGTTAATAATGGAGTGTCATGTCTGGGCAGCCTTTTATATTTAGTATTTAGTAAATTTTTTAGTAATGAAAGTTAAACAAAATGAGTTTTTATTCAACCGATTGATTGATTTCATTTTGTTTTATTCAATTCGAACTCAGGAAGTTTGTCTTAATGAAAATCTATTGAATCAAGTTGAAACAAACAGCAACGTTTTATTTTCACATAAAATAATAATAAAAAAAAAACGTGCCAAGCTGACAACGCAAACATGATATTCCTATTATCTTTGACGTAACATTTGTCATCGCGTTGTGAAGGATGTGGGAACGAAGTGACAATAAATTCACAATCATCATTTCAAGCTTTATAATTATTATTTTACAACAACAGTTAAACTGCGAAATCGGAATTGATGTTAATTAAAATTTCTCCCATGCAAGGCTTGTTACAACATTAGCTTAAGTCTTATCGGATATTAATTGTATATTAATTCCCGTCTGGACAGAGATAGCTCGGTTTAAAATTCTCTTTGGTGTGCATCAACACGTAATCCTCCTCGGGTCTCACAGACACTTGTCAATGTTTGCAGTAATCCTTCGTTCTTTTGTTTTCGTCATAGTTATTATAATGAGACCTTTTTTTTTTTATTCAAATTGCAGAACCTCATCAATTAATCTAGCCGAGAGACAAATCAGCATCTCAAATATCCTCCCCGAGTCCTTCGGATTCTTCCGCGATCGTTCAAGAATCTGAAAGTTGTTCATGCTATATTAAGAATGGATTACATTAATCCACATATTATACCTTTGCTCCCAGAGCAATAAAACGACTTGGCTTTTTTACTTGGCAAAACTTGAATAACTTTGACGTTCTTACTGAACTGTAAAATCGTGGATATATCACAAAGTTCATCCGAGTATAAATAACTTCTTAATCGCTGAGCGAAGAGTTTTTCTATCCGCGGATCCGATGCAATTTCAGCCCGAGAAAATTAGTTGAAAGGAAAACAAGCTTTTGTTTCCACACTCCTCTAATACGAATGTTGCAAGATGACGTCAAATATATTGTCAGACGCGGTGTAAAAAGCCTTTATCAAAAATGGAGCGCCGAGATTTCAATGAACCATATCGTTAGACGTGATTCAGACGTTGAATTATATGTGAGAGTTTGAGTCAGATATCGCATCGTATAGAACTGTCTTCATCCATCGGATTCCTAATTGGGTTACCAGCCAGTCGAATGAAAATCGTTTTTTTAGTCAAACCGATTGAACGTGCTCGTGGGGTTTTTTTTATTACATAATTAAAATTCCCTTTTCAATGCATAAAAGATTTATAGAATCAAAAAATAAAAAAAAAATATATAAAGAAGTTTAAAGAAATAAAAAATTGAAGAAAAAGAAATTCAAAATTTCTTTTCATATTCTATGTGTATAAATAAAAAAAAATTAATGAAAAAAAAAAAAAAAAAAAAAAAAAAAAACAGGGCATTAAATTTTAAACAACCTCTGAACGAAAATTGATCGAGTCTTGTTGAATTGAAAGTTCATTGCTGGCCGCGCACCGGTACGTTCACTTTTTTCATCTATATCTATCTGCGAAAGCTGTCACGATTATAACTATACGAAAAATTTTCTCACGTCCCGGCGTAAATGTAGCAATATTTTTTCGAGCTGGACAAAACCTTCTTCCTGTGCGCGAGGCGGAAGGGAAAGCGTGCGAATGAATGTTCCCTTGTTGAACATGATTTATCTCGCCGGGGCGAAATATTGACGCGTCCGAATTTCAGTTCAATTTGTAAGAACGAACGTGCCACGCTGATTCCGAAATTGAGAAGGTGATATGCGCGCTTGGAAAAGAAACCGGATGAATCAAGACTTGTTGAAGGTCGTGCCTCCCCCCCCCTCCCCCCGCGCCCTGTGGACCACTTGGACAATCAAACGTGTTCTACTCTATCGATTAATTTTGTATCAGCGGCTCTCTGCTATGTGGAAATTAAAAATTGGCAATGCACCAAAGTAACGCGCGGCTTTTGTTCCAGCTCCCGTTCAATCCTCAATGATCAAAGAGCATTGAACTGAAATTCAACACAGTACGTGAAATCCTCGTGCAACAAGCGCATTGTATAGCCACCTTTTGTTGGCAAAGTGTTTGTTAACCTCTCAAACACTACGTGATTGTTGTGCATGATTTTTGTATCCTCGCTTTTATCCGCATTAACCGGTTTTTTGTAACTTCTTGAGTTTCATTATTTTATGGAACTGAAAATTTAACATTTATTAAACTTGGGGATAGGAGGAAAAAAAGGACAAAGCTTTAGATGGTTGGAACAATGCCGCTTATACGGTTCGTAGACTCAGTTTCATGAATGTTTGCTAGTCTCTAATCATCTTTGTGGATCAAGTGTCAGAATATTGCGTTAAATGTAGTGTTTCCATTTAGAATGCCTCGATAGACGCCTGCTATATTCGTTTCAGTAGAATCCAACGAGCTTTAAGAAAATGAGTTATCTCGAGAGTTGTTTTCAAAGCACGACATTGCGATTTTAACAGGAACTGCGTTCCAGAATTTCAGATAAACATCCGGGTCATGATGAGACGTCAGTTTGGGTTGCTAAATTTTGTATCATAAAATAATACTTCCCGGGGAAAAAAAAGCTTCATCTCTGATCAGACCTAATTTTAAATTTGAATCAGGTCTGGATTATTATATTGATTTATTTATCCATTTTTAGTTCATTTTCATTTTTATATGCGTTGGTAGTTGAATAAAAGAGTTTCCTAAAAATTGTTTTTCATTTGTTTGTAATTTCTTTATCTGTGATTTTTTGTTGTATGTTTTTTTTTTATTTTGAATCAGGTCTAAATCATGTTATATTTTTTCTATCAATTATTAACTAGTTCTTTGATATAAATCTACAAAATTTTCTTCCGTATACGTTTAGAATCAGAAAATTGTTCCCGGGTTTTCGAAAATTTGTTGGTTCAGGTTTAGATTCTTCTTTTGGTGGTTTCAGTTCCAGATCCTGGGATCTAATAAGGATAAGCACGTCTGCGACGAAGTTAGGAAAATGCAAAGGCTAAGCCAGAAAGAGAGAGAGAGAGAGAGAAGCAAGTGAAGTGGGTAATCGCGAGAAATGATACGGTTCAAGACTTTGTTCTTAATCTTAAAAAATGTACTCAATGGGCAATCTTTTAACCCGCGAGCTTGGCCGCGTATTTGTTTCATTAACAGTTTTTGCGGTCGCGTGTGTAATTTTCGTACATAAATTCAAAGATGAGAACAGGATCGTATGGTTACAACGTTATATCTATACAAACACAGCATCGATTTTTTTTTTCACCTTGGCCCTCTCTCTCGTTCCTTCAGGAGTTATACCTTGGGACGAACTTGAAATTATATATTACGTTTTAAATCATTTCGGGGAATGTTTCATAGCAGCGAAAATAAATAGATAAGGACGTCGCGCGAGAGGGGGATGATAGATAAATGCGCAGATACCGAAAGCTCCAGGGATATATAATTTCGCGCGAGACCCTCACGTTTTTTTGCTGTTGCGTATAAAGGATTAATGTAATAAGTTAGTTTGTAGATTTTGTCGCTTCATTGACTCGTCGGGGGTTTATAATTTAATTTCGCGTGGCAAAATTGCCACGCGTGACGGCGCTTTATTAATGGTACACAAACACAGCTGAAGATATTAATTCACCGAGTTAAGAATTTTGGATCAAGTCCTTTTTTTTCTGCTGATGTCTGGGAACAATTTATCAACTCCCTCGGTTCTTTTTAATTAGAGAGGGCGATTTTTTGTTTTCAAGTCCAATCTCGAAATGGAGATTTTTTTCTGGATGCGCCTCGGAGTCGTAAGATCTATGTGCTCCAATCAACGTGTTTACACACTTATCAATGTTAATAGAGCGTTGATCAATTTGTGATTGATTGCTTGGTGCTAATGGTGTACCCATTTTTGTAACTCCGATGTCATCGCTTTGACGGAGTACACATTTTCTAAGCAAAGTTAGCCAATTTCAGCTAATTTACCTCGGCAGACCCACTTATTACACCGACACAAACCTAACTCGAGGAAACATATAAATTAAACTTGGCGAACTTAGAGCGAGCTTAATAACGGGATGTTGAACTTTAATTAAAATGATCTAATTTTAATTGTTGCTACTTAAACTGATTTTCAGCCGCATTTTCGTGAAATTTTCGCTGCGCCTTTTTATGAGTTCAATTTTCGTCTCCTGTGGGTTTTGTGTAATTTTGTTAACGTCCAGACCTCGCTTATGCATACTTCAAAAACCAAAACAAGAAAATAAGGATTTTAACAAGATTTAACGTTTGATTAAGAATGCGGATTGTGCATTTTTTAGGTTCGTAAAATTTTAACGCCATGTAGAATTTTGTAATAATTTTCGATTTAAAATAGCGACACAGGCTTCAACCAAATGAATGTATTTGTTCATGACTTTGGTGAATCGGGGTAAATTGGGTGAATCCCTCACGGATGAAAATATACTCGCTTTTTATAAACTTTTTATATACGAAATATATTTTATTTTATATTTTATACATTTATATAATTAAATTTATAAGAAAACTATAATCCAAATATTATACTTATTGTCGGAATATATTTTACAAAAAAAATATATTTTATTTATATTTTCAAAATATATTTCCGTCCGTGCGGGGCAGTGGGTGAATCGGGCGTCTTTTGACGTTGCTTTTACATTTTGACATGATTTAAATCAGCAGCAATATAAATATTTAAATATTATAAATAAACAAATTTCCTAAATGAAATGATTTGTCAGGACGTATTTTCGGCCTGTGTTTGCTGTTTCAATCATTATTGCAGTATCTAAGTGGTCGGACGAGAATTAGTTTTTGAACAATGTGAAAAAATTAGAGTTCCATAAACGTTGAAAGTACGATATAAAAAGTATGATAAAACTGGTATAAAGAGGTTTTAATTTTTGTTTCTCTCTAAATTTTTGCCTTTTTCATGTTATTCTATTACAAACGCTCTGTTTTATAATATAAAATATTATATTATACATTTCATAATTATATTATAAATTTTATAAACCACAAGCGAGTCTTTTCGTACTACTGTTAACACTTCAAGTATACAGCTACAAACATTCACTATCTTTATTTATCATAAAAATGATAAATAAAAAAATAAAAATAAAATGAACGTTCTAATTTTGTATTTTACCAAAATTTTTCTTAATTAATTGAATCCTTCGTTTTTATAATACGATTGATGAGCAATAATTAAAGGTATAAAAATGTATTGAAATTTTTATAACTTTTCACATTTGATTGAAAAACCGTTAATGACAAATTTAATTGCAAGAGATTGGGATAAAATTGAATTCACATATTATACATGAAAAAAATTGATTTCAACGCCAAAAAAAAAGTGACCACAAGAATTTATTAGCTTTTATTTGTTTAACTTTTTGTTTTACATTTATATTTCAATTTGAATACGAAAATTCAATACGATTTGAATTTTCAATCAGCCTATAAATTCAGCCAATAAAACGTCTGGCATTAACTCGGCTTGTCCATTGGCATTCGGTGAAAATGTCTCAAGCCCTATCATTTCATTGCGAAATTCCTTATCGTTGCCGTGGAGAGTCGTCCCCACGAATTCATTTGCGGATAAAAAAGAAAAGAGAAAAAAAATCGTGATACGTGACCGGGGATGTTCGTATTATAGCGCGCAACAAATTTATGTGGGCCAGGCGTATGAAACGACGCGCGCAAACGTATTTACGTCCGCCAGTTCTTAATATCTCTTGCCGCGCAGTTTGCTGCGGTAACGACGCGTACCTTTTTCAAGGGCTGAAAACCGAGCTTATCTCTTGCTGTTTAAGTGAAAACGGAATTACTTTCCAACTAATTTACAAGTCTTGTTATTTGACCCGACTGAATTATCTTTTTATTCGACCGAATCTGTCGCACAAGACGCATCGCGGCCGGGTCATCCGCGCGGCCCATCCTCGTTATTCGACGGGGAGCAACTCAGGTGCGAGCCCACAATTCTACTAAATCGTTTTCTCTACACCCAACGCTCCGTGCGAAATCAGTTTCTTTCCACGCCGCAACAGTCTCTCTTTCATCCCATGTTGCCTCATTTTCCCCCCTGCACTTTCTTTTCTATTTGTCGATGCTGTTAGCTATACTTTGTAAATTGATACAAAAAATTTCAACAAGTAGTTCCCAACCACACTGCCGCATGCTCCAATTCAAACAAAAATAAAAAATTGCTCATTTTGTTTGCCTCGAGAGAAAAAATTTTCCACGTTGCACTTTACTATTTTTCTTTTTATTTTCGTTTTCGGAGCACAGGTAGGGGACAGCCAGGATGTTTCGACAATTTTTATCAAAAATATTAAAAAATGATTTAATGTGCATTTTTTTATATTTTAATCTTTTTGATGATATATGACTAAATACGGACAATGAAAGTAGTGTAAACATTCAGTATAATATAAAAAATTAATATCACATTTTTATACCGAAAAGTTAATTTTGCGAGTCGTTTACTTTATTTTTTAATTATGAAACTTTTAAACAAATATGATTTTTTTTATATTCTGAAGTTTTTACTGATTTTCAATGATCTTTAATCTACTATTTTATATTTTATAAATAATGTTTTATTTTTTATCTGAATAATTTTTACGGAAAAAATTACCCGGAGGACGTTTCGACAGTAACGATGTCGGATGTTTAGACAGTGCGCTCTGCGTGCCGCTCTTGTTTTTGATCCCTAGTAACCTCGAAAATAGGTTTATTTGTTTATATTGTCATAGTAAAATTGACTACGTAATATATAACAATTTATTGTTATTATTATATTTATTATTTTTATTTTTTTCTTTTCGTCCTAATAGATATATCGAAATTATACTATTTTTTATATTATTAAAATACCAAATCTATTTTTTTTAATCACACTATAAAAAAAACAAGAACTAAAAATGACAAAATAAGTGAAATTTACAAAAGAAATCAAAAAACTATAGAAACAAAAAATTTCAAATTAATTCGATTTTGGAACCGAATCTCTTATCTGTTACACAAAAGTGTGGGGCGCCTAATCATTATTAATGCATATACATGTAGCAAATATGCAGCAAATATGCAGCATGCATGTTTCTTTTTACTTAGGTACATTTCAATCTGATATAATCTTAGCAAAACAAAAATTTATTATGTGTTCCAAAAAAAGCTTTAACAGTAAAGCTTCATACAAACAATTCAAAACGCATATAATTTCTACCAAAATTTGGTAGAAATTAATTATTAATGTTGTATCGATAATAAAGTTATGATAGTAAAATTATGAGAGTAAATTGTGCGCTGCTTTTTTTCCCACGAAGGATCCTCCATTCATACAAATTGAGCTATACGTTATTTTAAACTAACTGAAATGAGTACCAGATTTAAAGTTAAAAAGAAAAAGGCGTCCCACGCTTTTATTTAACAAATGAGAGATTTGGTTTCAAAATCGAATTAATTTGGAAGTTTTTGTTTCTATAGTTTTGTGATTTCTTTTGTAAATTTCACTTATTTTGTCATTTTTAGTTTATTTTTATTTTTAAATGCGTTGTTAGTTAAAAATTACAATAATTGATTACTAAAAAAATATAAAACATTATTCAAATAAAAATAATAAGAAATGTCGAAACACCCTGACTCTCCCCTCAGTGATTAACCGAGATAAGAATTTCTAAAACTGATGCAAATTTATCGAAAAATGCATGGAACATTTTCGTGCACGAAATTGGTGTTTTAAAAATTGATATAGACTTTGCGACTTTTCCTTGGTCACTGAATTTCAATTGGGGGAGTATTTTTTCAATTGAATTTGAAGAAAATTGTACAAAGCGTACGAAAAAAAAGTATATAAAGTGAAGGTGAAGAAGTAAGTTATCCGATGGAAAGAGCAGACCTCGTCTGAGAGTGCACGATCGACATGGAAATTGAATGCAGATCGAAGACGGATTATGAAATCATGTTTTCAACAGCGGGTGCTGGCAAACGGATATAAAGATGTCCCAACAATTTTCGTTCACACACGAATCAATGACCTGACCAATGACCACTCGTTCATTGGTATCAAATTGCGAAGTCAAGAACTTTATTCCCGTGCGGTATGTCTCCGTGCCAAATTCCTTTTACTCGGCCTCAAGCGCATTTTTCAAATCGCCTACGAGCGCGTTTGCGCCACGTCCTTTTCCACTAACCGAAACGCGCTCCTCCGTCATTGCTCATCGTGCCCGCTTTTATCATTATTTACTGCAAAAAATCCAATCTGTAATTCAGATGGTTTTTATCCCACAATTTAAGAACATTTGAACATATTACGTTACGAGTCGGAAGTTATAAACATTCTGACAGTAAGTTAAAAAATGTAAGATCCTTCATGACTGATGTTGGTGACAGATTGACATAACCATATAATGCAGAGGAAAATGTCAGTGTGATTCAACGATTAAATGAGCACGTTGATTGTGGCGATGCTGGTAAAATCAATGTAAAACAAATTTGCTGTATAGAAATTATTCAAAAACTATCAGTTTTAATTAATTGAACGTTTTATGCTGTCAAAATTTTGCTTATTTGAAAGAAACATCTGAAATTCAATCGGAATAATTTACTCTGAATAATAAATAGAGTTAATAAAGTTGATAAATAAATAATAATAAAGTTTCGTTAATTGAGAGACTGTCTGAAACAAATTTGTTGCATTAATATTATTACTATTATTATTTTTACTTTTTATCAGGACGCATACAAAATGTAACAAAACGTGTGTCTCTTTGTTTCATTTCATTTTTCAACCGGTTGTTTAAGGGTTCGTCAGTTGTTTTGACGTCACCGTTTGAAGCACAACAAAAGCCGTGCCAAAATGTAAGCCAATTACCGAGGAGCGCTTCCTCAACCCAAACCTCTCCTCTTGCATGAAAAATTTTTCTGCCATTTCCATCCGCGAACGACCAAACAAGCGTCCCCGATTCAGACACTTTTATTACGTCGCTGCTACTTAATTATACCTTCGGCGGTATTTTGTCATTAATAACATCTGCAATTAGAACAATGAGCTTTGTTTTAAACTCGAGACGAGAAGTTTGTTTCGCCTGCTTTTTGGCGACATTTCGCGCCGGTTTACGGGTTTATGAATAATCTGCATGTTTTTCCGTGGGAATGATTATATTATTGTCTGAGAGCCATGAAAGTGGAAAGGGGAGCGTTACGAAATTTACATGTGATCAAGGAAAAGAAAATGGAAGTCGCAAACGATGAAACCGTTAGATGAAATATCGGTCGTATATCACAAAATGCAAGGACGAACGAATTTTTAAAAACTCGGATGAAACAAAAAACGAAAAAAAAAGAAGACAGAGGATTGGAATCGATTTATATTGTAAGAATGAAATAAATGTGCGAATGATAAAATTGATTGCGATCAATTGAATTTGAATTCGCTTTGTCTGTGTTTTTGTTGTTGTTTTATTTTAAACAAATTAAACGAGTCTGGACGTGTGAAATATTGGTGTGAACGCGGTATTTTTTCTATAAAAGAGAGAATACCGGGGACGAGTTACGTCGAGTTTTAACTAATTAATTTTTTCGTTCAATCTTTCCGTGCATTTTATCATAAGTTAATTAATTAATTAATTAACAGGACAAAAAAAAAGTTTTGTTTTATAATGTTTTATGAAAATTAATTTTATACCTTTGTCAGTTTTTTTTAATTTGTAAAATTGTAATTCAAAGTGTTGTGAAAATAATTGTATACAACATTTTGGACTGAATTTACGACTTGAAAACTTGAGCGTATGATATTGCATTATATACACATAAGGATATTATAGTTACGTTACATTGTAGTTACGTATTCAATGATTCCCCATGCAAAGCGTAATTAGCGCGAACAATGCGATGCAAATGAAATGCAAAAGTTTTTTGGCACCACCGATATAGTAAAAAGTCATTGGCAGCCAAATGGCCAGGTGCGTTTGTTTTAAATTTCTTACGTCACTGATCTACAATTCTTCGGATCGGCTTCTATTATCGCTTTGACTACACTTGATTAGTTCTGTTTACGTTCATGCAATGACTGTCAGACAGCCCTAGAAAGCTAATTCAACCGATTCAGACTAATCCAGATTACTGAATCGATGCAACTTGATCATACACGCTCATCATCGATCTGGAATTTCAACGGGGAATAACCCAGCTCACAATAATTCAGCTAATTTGAGCGAATTCGCATCTCTAATTCAATTTAACTTTATTGGATGTGCCGGAACCGTTTCAGAGAGGTCGTGGCACATCTCATAAGTTTAAGCTTCTTGTTGGTTGGATCATAATTGCTCATTGCCTGGAAACGCTATTTTTCAAGATTAACCAGAACTTTCGCGCTTGAATTCAATCATCTTAAAGGAAGGAAATACATGTAACCAAGGAAAGAATGCATGTTGTTTTTGGACAGTTAGCAGACAGTTTTTACATATTTTAGAATTGTTCGATATGACGAATGAATCAATCTATAAATATAGTTAATACTTGAGTACTGCACGTGCACAGACCAAATTACATTACTTAAGTTTGTTAACCCTTTAGTTTGCAAGTTGTAATTTAGTTGCAATATTGCAATCATAGTTTACAAAATTATTTGATTTCAAAACCGCAAAATCTGTAAAAAATTTGCTTGTTCATAATGGATGAATCTTAAGATAAATGTTAATTACTTGATAAAATTAATATTCCGAGAATGTTCGATATTAATGATATAAATAAGAAAAAATTAAAAAGCAAAAGATAGGTTCCGCGGCCTTAAAGGATTAATCAACGGCTTTAGCATAATACGTGCTTGTGAGATTATGTTCAGGGTAATGATAATATCATAATATTGAAAATATGACTTTTGGTCATATGATCTCGGTTGAGGCCCGGTGTCTATGACGGATTAGATTTGGTGGTAGCCATTAGGACCGCCCTCACAAGACTCAGTCTTGTATATCGAACGATATGAGAGCGACGCTTTATATAAATAGACAGACAGAACCCAATACTGTTGTTTGATTTATTATTAACGGTCCTATAATGCCAACGCAGAAAAAAGTTGTATGACTTTTGTAAATTCTGATTAAAGTTGAAATTCCAATGCATGTTCCATTCATTTAAACATTTTATCTTTTATGCAAAATTGCCAGTATTAGTCCGAAAAATCATGCCAGAGGAGTCGAAAATAATTCATTTGAAGCTAGTCTTGAAGTACAAGTAATTTATAAACTACGTAGACAATCGTCAAGTCTCACACACTGCAAAAAATAATGTTTTAAATGAAACGTTTTTGTAGTCACTTTTTAAATATTCCAAAATGTTCACAATACTATATAATGAGATAGGAAAACATTTTGAAATGTTTAAAAAGTGACTACAAAAACGTTTCATTTAAAACATTATTTTTGTTCTGCAAGAACACTTGTTTAGTATGGTATGAAATTTGTTATATTAGTTTTTTATGTTGAAATCTCGAGAATGGATTTAAAGTTCAAGTATTTCGATCCAGCTTTGAATTCTTACATCTCGTCTTCTATAAATAAATTGGCTGAAACTTTGCAAAATGATTGAGAATATGTTGAAGAACATTTATGCGAAGTTTTATCAATTTCTCATGGAAAGTGACTTCATGGTAGTCCTACCTTAAATGATGATAAAAACTAGTGTGGTGAAAAATGAAAGGAAAAAGAAAGCCCGGGTGTTGCAATTTTTCTGCCGCGGCGCACCTCTTTGTTTCCATAAAGTCAGCCGAGATTTATTAACTGCTTGCAAGCTTAACTCTTACATCGCCGAGAACAATTGTCACCCGCGCTGCTGCGTTATGCATGGAACAAGAGGCGGCGCGCAGTCTTATGTCTCTGTCAATTCTCGTGCCATTTCGCTGACTGTATAAATGTACCCATACGTAAATCTGTTTTGTTTTCTATATCTTTGAATAAAGCCCCGGAACATTCGTAGCCATGGTTACCCGCACTCTCGCTCGTCTATCAAAATAGAATTTTCGCGCGACGAAACAAGCGAATTTCTCGACGCGAAACACGAAAAGTATAATTGGAAATGGAATATATCGCGCGGGCGAAACCGCGCAACGGCACCCCTTAGCGCCATAAAAAATCATATTTCCCTTGATAAAACGACGCGCTTTATTATTAGCTTATGCGCGCGGCTTCCAACAAGGCGCACGCGAGCAAGCCCTTGAGCGCAAAACAAACGTTACAAATGAAAACTCGTGCAAAGTCAATTTGCTCGTCTTCCGTCAAATGAGACGCGCATACATTTCTATACACCTGGGCAGATTAAAACCTGTTAAATACATCGCGACCGCGCGGACGCCTCAATTCGTCGCTAAATGAACACATTTCATTTTTTTTAATTCACTCTCTGGCTTTTGTTCGTTCCATCTGATGCCTGACTTTTGTGCCATAAAGAAGTTATAGATCCTTTTTTTTTGTTTCATTTGTTTCTTATATGAAAATGCACAATGATAATTTTAACCTCGAAGGAAAAATTTACAAGACAAATATTCATCTATGTAGATTATGCAATTCTTTCTTTTGTCACTCGCTGTTGAATATTCAACATTTTATTTTCCAATGGAAAAAAAGGAAAATAAACAGACGAAATAAATATAAAAATGGTTACAATAAAAATAATGAAAATAGAGGCAAAGGATGACTTTGAAATTTGATTTGCGGAGCTTTTGAACGGTGACGATCAAGATCGCTTCTTTGTTCGATATTGTTAGGATAACGATTCAAATTGGTTCTTCTTTCTGAGACTTTATCGACAGCGCGTCGTGTCAGACATATCATAAAATGTGACTCTTTGCTTTCTATTTGGTATCGGCGAATCAGTTTTGCCTCTGGTGTTGTGTTATTGCGAGTTGAATAGATCCGCAATAGGATAATTTACGAGGATAATGCATCCGAATTGTTATGCGCGGAATTTCGGCCGGGACACGGTTTGTTTTATGCACCAGAGAGCAGGGATGAAAAACGTGTCATCTAAAACTGCGACATCTATATCCCGAACGCTATTGTATCGAGGAAGTTCAATCCCAGTTTCTAGCTCCTGCCAGCTCGTAAATTGTCCTGTTTACGCGAAGATGGCGTAGTCACCTCTCTCGCGGACTCGTTCCTTCGAGATGTCGCGAATTTTAATTCACTTAACGACTAATAATGTTATTGAGCGCGCGATTTATGTCGGCGAGTTGCGTAACGAACGTTTTCGGTCGAGAAGCAACCTCTTGGCGCCACGTCAGTCACGTTTCGCCGCTGTTTTATCAACGAAAATATTGCCCGGTTCAATCGATTCATACCGCGCTCGCTGAATCCCGGTCTCTGTTTTCTTTGTTGCTTGTCCTCGGCAGATACTCTTCGTGCTATCTCGAAGGACAGTAAATGACGCGAATAATTACAAATTAGCTACGCGAGAAAAAAAACTTCTTTATCAGACCTGCTTTTATTTCATTTTTCCATGATAAAAGCATGTTTAATAACCCATCGAATGAATTGTATATCAAATTTCATGCTCATTTTTTCCTCCTCGTGCATGGTATTGCCTGTTGTCTGCTAATTATTTATTTCAACAATAGAATAATGTAATGCAATTTTTTGTTATTAAAATTATATTTGTGATTGAAGGTTTGGAATATCAATTTGTGAACTTATATAGATGAAAAATGTTAACCCACTTGCGAGAATTTTCCATTATCTGCCGTCTACCGGTCAAAATTATAAACTGATGACGTTTTATCGTTTGTTTATTAAAATTTCAAGATATATTATTATTATATTTATGATTATAATTATATTTAAAATTATATGCTATAAAAAGTTCTGAAAATTTCAGGACAGGAAAGACTAAATCACTTGTGAACATTAAGCACCGTGCGCCGCCTAGCGGTTGAAATTATAAACTTGACATTTTTCGGTCTGGATATTGGATCAATGACCTCTTTGATTCAGGAACTATAACACTATTTGGTAGTTGAATCATTGGTAGGAATATACGTGTGCGAGTTGAGCGAATCAGTGCATGCGGTTTGAACTAAACCTACGCGGTTTAACCAGCTTAAATTTGACCCCGCACACAACACCATTCAGAGGAAAAATGAGTTATCCTTTTTTAGGGCAAACTCGTAATTCTGCTCTTTGAAGTGAGATCGTCGACACGAGCAGTCGGCTGTGCTCTCATTTCGTCTCACTGTGTGTGCAATACAGTTGTAACGTCCGTCGAGCGCTATCTTTCATTTCTCCGTACGTAACGCACGTGTTTCGATAGAAAAGGAAATAAAAAAAAGAGGCGACGAGTTTTATGTCGACCCGACCAATCAAGTTGACACGGTCGAACGGGAATCTTTTTGTAGTCGCGCATTACTCGCAAATGCGCTTTAACAAGTAAGTTGGGTTTCAATCAACGCCGGGGTATATCGAAACAGTATTTCCATACGTCGTCAGAGTGCGGCACGTTTTGTTTTGATAAATCAAGAACGAATTTCAATGAATTTCACCGATGTTCTGTTGTTATATTCTTCATTTGTCGCGTCCTGTTTTCATATAAACTCCCCGGGGTCGTTATTTTGTAATTTTTGCTTGCGAGCGTCCAGATGTAATTACACCGACGAGTTATTTTGTTTTGTCACTTGACGCAACGTCTTTCGTAAGAATACGGCAGGCGATCATGCTGTGTGCGTTACAAAAACGATTCCAAAAATGTTGCAGCAACGCTGTTTAAAAACCGTGTCCGTTTTGTTTTGCCCAAAACACGAATTTCCCGTTTACTTTATGACGGGTCGTGTTTAGTAAACAGGCGACCTCCGCGTTTTTAATGCTTCTCGTCTCTTCCTCTCTTTTATTTTTTTTTGCGTAAGTTGCATTCTCGCGTGTTTGCAAGCTCAAAGGCGGTAAACAATTTTCGGCATTTTTTGCATCAATCTTGGTCTATAGCCACGTTATTCACTAGCCAATCAAGTTATTGATATTCGGTCTATGAAATTGAAAAAAAAATATTCCGCAGCGTATTTTATTTACCGGTTATTCATAACCTCAAAAGTGTTAACTACGAAACGCGAGTATGGCCTAGGGATGGGGGTAAAAAGTTTCACTCGTGAAAAAATTCATGGCTAATGAACAGGACCACCGAACATCGCCGAAAAAAAGAGGAAAAATGTCAACTATTTATTGATGCGAGTAAAAAAAATGGATGGAACAAAACGAGAGGGCGAATTGATATGAAATGCAGTTTGGCAAAAAAAAATCAAAAGAGGTATTGGTTACGTGAATAAAACTCTCGACCGAAAGAATGAAACTGATTTTGCAGTACGAGTGATACATAGTATGCGTATGAATATGTAATACGTTTCGTCAGGGAGCTTATTAGATGTCTTTTCAGGCATTTAAGAAGTACTCGATGTTCTATGGTTCTCTCTGGCAATCGATAATTCCGTTTGAGAGGATCAAAGTGATGTTTGATGTAAAGTCGAAGAGAAAACCATATTGAATAAATGCACGATTCCTGCATGAATAAATTGTAATCTATATATGATCGCAAATGTACCATTGACGTTAGCTAAGAACCGTTTGTATCGTACCAGGCAAAGCACACTTTGAGGGGTGAATATTATTCGACCGGTGCGTTCGATCACTGCAGATCATTTTATTTGGCTGCTAATATTTTATTTTGCTATCAGCGGTTTCATTTCATTGTAAAACGCACAAAGGAGATTACATTAAGTTCGGACGTGTTAACGTGGTTGGAATTTCGACCAATTGCATTGTTAAAAGTGATTGCTTCAGTGCAAACATCGATTGTTCAGTATATTTGAAATGAAAATGCATCTCATTTTCTTTTGTAACAAAAATTGATATGCGAATTATGTTGTTCGCTATTGCATCATCGAGATGATACAGCCCCCTTTTTGAATACTTTTTGAAATATGTGATTATGTATAGCGTCGACAAAAATTGGCTTTCACTATGTTGACAATCGCTATTATACCCGATTCTCATTTCGAATGTAAAAAATAACTAGTTTGCGCAATTTCCGCGATTCAGAGGTTTGCTCGTTAATTAAACATCTCTAATTGACAATGAAATGAAATGAAACATTATTTGTAACTTTAGTGGAATATATCATTTTCGCTTGCGGTGAATTTCCCTTGAAATCGATTGATTAATTGATCATTTGATGGTTAACAACTCGTCTGAGGTATTCAAATACACGCGAATGAATACTGGCGTTTTTAGTGTCAATGAATGGATGATAAAACTGTAATATGATTTTTCTCATCAATCACTAATGGAGTAATTATGTATTGTTGCAAATTTGAGATCAATTCATTTTATAAACTTTTGAATAGGGTAAACATTTTTTGGAAACCAAAATTTATTAATCAATTCATGTATATATTTTCAGCTTGACAAAAGTATAGTTTTTCGTTGCTTTTTGGAATTTTTAAAATTAAATTTGAAAATATAAAGAAAGTTTGCGGTGAAGTTTAGCAAGAAAATGCATAGATCCTTTTTTCATGTGAGACAGTAAAGAGCCACCCAATAATGGACATTATAAATTCGATTTGCAAGCCTTATACTGGAAAGTCTACTGCTTTGAAACATAACAGAGTCCAAAAATTCCCACGAGGGTAGAAGTAAAGCTTGGGGGAGTCCTCGGACAGTTCTTGGCCAGACCTTAACTAGCACCAGAGATGTTTGGTTTTTTATTTCCACGTGGAAATCTATCCTGAAGCAAAAATTTGAAAGTTATTTGCACTGTGACTTTTTTCTTACTTTATTGATAAATATGATTTTTTTAAAAACATTCTCGTTGGAGGAAAGAAGAGATTATTATATTTTATAAATAATAAATAAAATGAAAAAAAATTTCAGTCCCAGTAAATAACTAGTTTCAATATGAAAATAACAACAATTATTGATTTTCTGTAGCGAACAGAGTAGCACGTTATAATATTCAGTTTTCTTATTCAAGAATCACGAACTGCAACTGTATTTCTATACAGACGCATGCAGTAAGTTTGATTGAATAAAGTTACACTTTCAAGATCTGTTAATTAATTTTTTGTGCTAACCATGCCTTGACGCGATCAACTGTTGTGACTTGAAATCATTTCTGTGCCGTCAGATTTTACTAGTGGGATAAATTATTTTTCAAAGACCAATTGCACTCAAATTGAATGCTTTTTAGAAGCACACTGAGGAAAAATTTCCTCTAATTGAAACAGGAATTTTATGCTAGTATTGTGCCAACATATTTTTATGTTGTATCATGATGCTTTTTGATTTCGTGGTGTATGGACAATTCATTCCTATACCAATTACAGGAATTTCCTGCTGAAATGACACAAATCTTTTTTCGTTACAAATGGAAAAAGATTTATGTAAAAACATCAGGGAAAATTGTGTTTACACAGCAGGAAAAATTAACATAAAATTTCCTATTAAAAGAATAACCCTAGCAAAAATATTATATGAGTCGCTCCAAATATATCATACCGTTAAAGGGGAAAAAAAAATTTTTTTTTTGGAATTGTGTGAAACCCTTCTAAAAACCAAATTTTTGTGCTCCGGGGACCTTAACAGTGACGAAAAAAATAGGGTTCCAAATTTTCAAGTCTACTGGTGGTACGATCAGTAATCGAAAAGCGTTGATAAACGGGGTTTTTAGCGTTAATTTAAAAAATGTTGACTTTTTTTGAAAAACACACGGAGAAAAAGGAATCGTTGTTTTTTCTATTAAATAAGTTGAAATTTATTATATTTTATTAATAAAGATATCTTATACTCGAAAAGTTGTACAAATCAAAACATTGTAAAATA